>LOEQ01002386.1:221054-245582 GCA_001685075.1 Bramus lutescens | reverse complement strand
CTTTCTTTCTTTCTTTCTTTCTTTCTTTCTTTCTTTCTTTCTTTCTTTTCCTGAGTCATTTTGTAACACTTCTTTTCAGACC
Source organism: Bramus lutescens (assembly GCA_001685075.1). Lineage (NCBI taxonomy): Eukaryota > Metazoa > Chordata > Mammalia > Rodentia > Cricetidae > Bramus > Bramus lutescens. The sequence goes on along the minus strand of LOEQ01002386.1, from coordinate 245,500 downwards.
TAGGCGATAGGGCAAAATGGTCTCCTATTTTCTAGTTATAAAATAAACACACTATCTATACAGCTTTAAATACTCCTCTGAATGGTTATGTGTAACATAACATTTCCTTTGCTTTTTTTTTCTACTAATTTCAAAATTACAGTGAGACCAGAGAAAATCCATTCATTATTAGATGACATTTTATTTTCAGAAATATTGTCCTTTTAAATAGAAGCTGAAATTAGACTATCTCTGGAATCCAGTAATTTACCTTCTCATTCACACAACTCTTGTATACAGGGCCTTTGAAGGCCACAGTTTAAAAAGGCAACTTTAGAAATTATGGAATGGACTGGAAAAACTAAGTTTCTCTGAATATAAAGAAGGAGAACACATTACTTCATGAAGATTTTTTAAATTTATAGTATTTTATATAAAAATAATCCAGATACCAGTTATCTCCTGGTCAAAATAAGCAGGAGCCACATTATTTTAGATTCTCAGGTCAGTCTAGTATTCATGAATGGGCTTTTTAGCATAGGCATATACACAAGATTTCAATAAAAGATGACTCCTTCTTGTCTTCATAAATGAACAAAAATAATGTTCTTGTATAAGAGTTTCTAATTGGTATGATGAACATGCAAGCACTCCATCCTAAAGGTGAGAGACTGAAATGTTGTTAATTTAATGTTTATAATTGTGAAAGCCGGATAGGTGAGTAATGTCTATGTAATGACCTTCTTGCTTCCTTTTCTGTGACGCATCTCCGTTTATCAAAGCATCCCAAAGAACTAAGTAGAATTGCAGCGAGAGGCAAGGCCATGATACATTTAACATAAGCCATAAAATGATATTTTATTTCATAACAGAATTTTCTCCAAATCCATTAACCTCCTTCACACTGAGATACCAATATTCCAAACTGCTATCATGAACCAAAGTTTCCTTCACTAATTGATTGTAAATTCTACTTAGGGCATTTGAAAAGCAAAAAAATTACCTATAAGAAAATGAGTAATCTGATGTAGAGATTACTAATATTCTAATGGTTAAGACTAAGATAAATATATTAGAGCCTACTTAAAGCTAAAATTGCTTTTCCAAAATATAGTAGCTGAGGAAATATCAATATATAAATGAAATGGACTTTTAAAGGCTAAGTTATAACCTTACTTTGCAATAAACCATAGAAAAAGGAACAGTAGCTAAGACATATTAGTAAGGATCTCAAAAATAATGGAATAGAGCCGGGTGGTGGTGGTGCATATCTTTAATCCCAGCACTCCGGAGGCCCAGGCAGGGGGATTTCTGTTAGTTCGAGGCCAACCTGGTCTATAAGAGATAATTCAAGGACAGGCTCCAAAGATGCAGAGAAACCTTTCTCACAAAACTGAAAAAAATAATAAAAAAGAAATAGATTAAATAGTCTCTGTGTTTCAGAGAAATAAAATTAGTTTGTACTACTTCCCACATAATAGTATAAAAATGTTCTTCAAGAAGGTTTTTGTGAACTATTTGCTATTATTAATGTTGGTCCAGGATTAAAACAAATACATCAATTGTGTATCCACAAACCAGGCAATATTAAAACAGACTTTCCCTAACGACCTAATAAACATTCAATTAAAAGTTAACAACTACAAAGTGCAAACCATTTCATTCTGTGAAAGATATCTCAGGTTCTCAGTCTTCTTGGAAGAATAAGGGGTGACTGAGGTATTCCCTGGTATAACACCGATTTTCTCCAACAGATTTCTTTTAATCTATAATTTCAATATTAAGAAGAAGAAGTTAGGTATGTACCTTGCTATGTTGCTGATAAAACGGCTTCAGCTACCAATGAAAAAATTATTTCAACTGTATTTCCCATTTGCGCTGAGAAATGACTTGCATTTCTCAAGTTCTACCCTGCAGCATTTCACGAAGTCAACATATTTACCTTCATTTTTCTTGATGGTGAAATTTGGGTTGTTGACCATTTCTGGAAGAAGACTGTACAAGAAATAATGTCCATTTTTGGGGTCATCTTTGTCCATGGCGCTTACTGTTTGAATGACCTGTAACATAAAATGGGCATCAGCATTTCTGATCACTTCAGAGGGCTCCCATTGCTTGTAATAGGCCAGTGATATCCTTTTTGTGGTCAGGTACTTTGGTCCAAAGACTCATTTTCAGCTTTCTAAATCGTCATGGGTGGTTTGTGCCAAGAATGGTTTGAGCAGTATCCATCACTTTAAAACCTCAGCTGTGATAAGTTGATGAAAATTAAGAGCATTACCTTCATTTCCATTTGATGTCTGTGGCTTGAAATAGCAAAGTTAAGTGTATTAGAAAGTTCCACTCTGCAATTACAGGTTTCTTTCCAATTTGAGTACTTACGGGCATCTAGAATGAGATTTGGAAGTGTTTCAGTGACTGGAGTGGGCTTTGGGGAGGATCTTGGAGGTAAGACTTAACCTTGAATCCTCACAACATCTTTTTACCCATTAGGATATGTGTAGATGCCAGATGGAGTGCCCCTCGCACAAAACTCCCTACGGGAGACTTTCCTGGGGAGCTGTGTCTGTTCTCTTCCAATAATGAATGTTGTTTTAAAAGTTAGTGGATAATATATCAAACAATGCTTGGCTTTGTTCCCCGAGGTAACTAGATAGCAGGGATCAGAAGAACGGCTGCTGTTCAGACAGACAAATATTCTTGGAATCCTACGCTGAAGGTGCTATGTTCATTTTCAAAATTCATACTAACAATGCCATGTTGTTTTCTAGGATTACAGGGGATTATCTTAACATTCATTTATGATTCCATGAAATTGATTACTTTATCAGGAAACAGTGCACAAGAGCAAAAAATATGCCTTATATGGCATGTAAATATCACATGATTCCAATAAGAATGAATCTTGATAGCAAAGGTGGCAATAGATACAGCGAAAGTGTGATGACAAGGAAGTGCTCTCAGAATAATAAAATGTTGAGTAAATAATGATGGTTCCAAATATATTGTGTATATGTGAATAGAAATGTTCCATTGGATTTTGAAATTTCAATGGAAAGAAAAAAAAGATCATATTGTATGACTTTATCTTGGGGCTTATGACTTATTCAAATGTGAGAACTATGATCTGTGAACTTCAGTACTTTTGAGACTTTGCATTGTACCACAAAATATATTTGGACATGTATTAAAGCTAAAAAATTAAAGTTTATGTTATCTTTAAATTTTGTTAAGAAATGTATCTAGTTACATTATATAACTCATTATAAGTGCAGTCAGTTTGGGTCACCCTATGACCCTAAGTAGCTGCAAGTTCAACTTATCATTAAGCATAGAGGCACTCATTAAGAGAGAGTCTTCTTGAGTTAAACTTTCTTCATCGAAGTCACAGTTTTAGTGTTCCTTCTTTAAGGAAGTAATTTGAGACAATCTGAAACCTAATTTCTTTTTATGCATGAAACACAGAGAGTGTTTTTCCCCCCATGGGTAAAATCTGATTATTTTCTACATTGAAATATATTGTTATGAAAAGTCTAATGAAATAATTATTGTTAATGTATTTATTAAGGCCATTGCTTTTGATTTTTTTGATTACATGATGTTTTATTTGTTCTAGAAATTAGAATAGAAAACTATTGTAACTCAAACAAGGAAGCAATTGAACCCTATCCAGACTTGAAAAGAAAGAAATGTAACTTACTCTTTCTAAACACATAGTACATAAGCTTCCACTTACGTGGATTAGCTCTGGGGTCGAGTGTGAAAAATAAGATGAATGAAAGGGCCAGGTAAGAAGATGTTTAATTCACACAATTCTTTGAAGCAGTTTGAAAATACAATTATTTAAGAAGCAAGTGCAAACTGACCACTTAAGAGCAACTCTGTGAGAATCTCATGTGGTAAGTCAAAGGGATGACAGGGCTCACCTTTGAATCAGGTTTGCCACCCTTTTATGCCTTACCCAAATCTCTACAGTGACCTTCTGTAACCAGATTAGACTGTTAGAGGGGTTATCCATTTTTTAAGAGAGTTCTATAAATAATGGAACAGTTGAAGAGATAGTTTCTTGATAATCTGGGGTCATAACTAAGTGTGTTTTAATGGCATACCTTGACTATGTACTAATATTCATAATATTTATATATAATGTGGATGAAAAGGCTCATTTGTACTGATTAAATGACCCACACAAGAGTGATTTGATTAGTGAATCCAGCATATTGAAAACAGCACATGCAATCCATAATCTATTATCGCTGTAGTAAAGGAATATGGCTACTTACCGTACCACATCTCAGAACTTTCGTCTGATTATCATACTGGAAATGAAGCATGCTTTTCCCATCATTAACGTCAATGAGGACTCATTAGATATGTACTTTCTGCCTCTTACCCCGAACTAACAAACCAGGAAGTATCAGGGCAGGCCTTAACAACAGGCAAGTTCCACAATCCATGAGATCTGCCCTAAAGCCATTTTAAATACATGACTGAAAAGAGCGGTGCTCATGTGTTTTGGTCATTAGGGCAGAAGGGGTTTATTGTAAGAGTCAATCCACGCTATCTTCATGACGTGCTAGGAATAAAGGGATTAAAATGGTGAATCTCGTTGACTTTCCAAACATCCCTACGTTGGTTGCAGTTAGTATTTTGGGTTAAAGTATATTCGATGCTTCATTTTACTTTAATACAGGTCACTACTGCCTCAGCACTGTATCTAAATGTTGATGAGGGTAGATAGTTTGAAGGACGTTGTGCCATTAAAATTCATTAAGACAGCCATGTTAAGAAGGCTAAATTTTTCAATGATGTAATAACATCTGAATACACTTAGTTTAAACAGTGGAATAAAAAGAATGGCAAATGTATTCAAGGGAGTGAACCTCTAGAGAGTCTTGTTACAGAGCAAGAGCAGAGATGGCAAGTGGAATTCTCAGAGTTCCTACTGTGAGATTCTGTGACCTCCATTGATTTTTAATATAATTAAAAATATCATGCAAAGAAATTTATAAAAATGTCCAGAGAATTTACAGATGTGAGATCTGTACCTAATTTTCAGTTTAAATATCTTCTCTTCTCTGAATGAATTTACTTCAACAAGGCCGGTAAGGCTTTGAAATTTCCTATGATATTTATTTGGCTTAAATGAAGACTGAAAAAATTTCTTTACCTCTTTCAACAAAGAAAGCAAAGAGTATTTAGGGTATTATTAAGGAAATGCATTTCAAAGCCAGGCTTGAATTATGATGTGCACAGACTTGTATTCCTTGAAACTCATCAAAGAATCTATTAAAGAAAAAAACTAAAAGGAAAGATTCAATTATATGTATCACAATATAATTTTGGTTCTAATAAAATATTAGATTATCTTTGCTTCTAAATCTGTATGGGATTCTTTTAATTCACATTAAATTGTATTTTCCAATAATTTACATTTTTGAAGATCCAATCTGTTAACAAGAGTATTACGTGATCAATAGAACATTACCAATGAGTTCTTGGGGTTACTACTCATTAATTTGTTCTTAAGTCTCCAAACATGATGGTCTGTGAGAGTTGTCCCACTCAGTGCTTTGTATATGTCTGCCAAGTAGTAGCAAGCAATTATTTAATAAATGATAGATAATTGTAAGTATATCATATTCATCCTAATGACCTTCTAGATTTTTATTATTCGTGGCACAGATAAGTAAATTAATGGATATATGTATAAATAAGTGATGATTTGAACATTTTTCTTTCTTATTTAGCCCTATAATGCCCTAAGAAATAAGCTTTAGGGGGATAAATAATACATCAAAAGCATTAATATGTCTCATCCTTAACATGTCTCAATCAAGACTGGCTTCTTCTCACAGGTATGCAATGTTCATCCAAAGTTCATGGGCTTTCACATTTTCTATATATGTGTTCTAGGAGAGTGGAGCTTAGATTTCTAACATGTTGAGAACTGAAGAGTGAATCATATATCCCTGATGTTCTTTTCCTTGCTTTCAACAACTTTATTGTACTACTGATTCTGAAAGGGAAAATTTATAACTAAAATAATAATAATCATAGCTCTACATGGAGACAAGATAAGAAAGTACTAACGTGTTACAACTTTTGAAATATTCTTCAGGGATTCCGAAAAGAAAAACAATGAACATAAATATATGTGTATGCATTTGTATGTGTGTATATTCTTTAAGAATGCTGTAATGATGGTCACCAAGGCCGTAAAGCACCCTGTCATTCAGAAAATGTTCTTATTGTTACTTTTTAACTTCTCAGTGATTTGATTAAAAGATGATGTAAAGGAATTGTCAGTAAAAGAAGGGAATGTGTAAGATTATAGGATACAGTATTTTTAAAAGTTCTCTTTTATTTTTCTCCAATTGTCAGGTTTATTGTGGATATATATATGAAAAAAGAACGTCTAATTATTATTGCAGTAGCATTTAACTTGGATAGAATTGGATCACTNATATCTGAAAAAAGAACGTCTAATTATTATTGCAGTAGCATTTAACTTGGATAGAAATGGATCACTGGCAAACAAATTTCAGGTAGCTCACATTTCTTAACCCAAAGTTAAAATTATTTGAACTTATTAATTTCCATGCATACATGAAAAAAGCATCTGCTTTCATCTGATTATCTGTGGTGTCCATAATCTAATAAAAACAAACTTGTTGAGAATTATTTTCCAAAAAAGATTTCATAAAAATATTTTTCATGAAAATAAAGTTAAAATAATCATGATTTACTGAACAAATGAAGAATTGCAGATATTAAAGGAAGCATCCACAAATAAATCTTCAATACCCCCAATTATATCAAAACAAGGAAAAGAACCCAGATGCAATCATAGTTCATATCCATTTAAAAGTTATTGACAGAATGTTTGGGCTAATTTGTTTAGCCATCTAGTCTTGGTCAGGAATTTTTTCACTTTTTTACCATGACTTCCTAAGTCATTTTTATAGATGGAAACACCATTTGTCTCCTACATACCAGATGTACCTTTAGAAAATGCATCATCAGTGGAGAGCTACAAGAAGGACATACGAGGGGTATGAGAAATTTCAATGTCTCTTAGATAAATATATGAAATTTGGCCCCTCACAAATCCACTAAGTAAAGCCTAACCCTTCATCCCACGTTTAATTTCACCCTCTCATATTTATTGATACTAAACTGATTTAAGGAAATATAGTTGGTGTTTTTTGAATGGCATGTTTAGATATGTTAGCTTTTTTCTATCTCTTTTGATCCCTGAATTCTTTTGCTGACCCAACATGCATCATATTTTTTATGTCCCTAGAAATAACCAATAGCTTTATAAATACTGAATTAGTTTTCATCTACAGGTAAACTGCAGTGGTCTTCACAATCACAATCCCTTTTATACTTTGTCTCTTCTCCATGCTCAACGTATTAGCACATAGTTTATATGCCAATGCCTGTTTGTGTAGGCAAACGTTAATTCCTGAGCTAACTGAGTCCTATCTTTTATTCTTAAAAGGTAATGATTTCCTTCATTCATTAATTTCATCTGTATCTTTTAATATAAATTTGAAATATTTTATAATCAGAAGTGAGTTACAGAGCCAAAGTACCACACAAAATTCTTCTGGAAAAACATTAGACTTCATATATGCAAAGTGAATATAATTAAGCAAAATATTACTAAGCCAATATTTTGAACTTGGTTCAATTAAATGTAACTCAACCTTAGTTAGTATCACACACAAAATATACAAATAAAACACACACCCTCACATGCACACACACACACACCCTTGCACACTCACCACCCCACCCCACCTCACAGATTGTTATGCTATAGCACAAGTTGTGTTTATAAACCTACTTTTAGAAATACTATCATCTACAACTTCTTGTTCATAGAAATGAGGAAGGTTTCTTCATATCACTTGAAAGCTATAGAACTGTGACTATCAGTTTCTCCATCTTTTTACTGTCTCTGGCTGTATTTTGTGCCCAGTTTACATCCTTAATACAAAGTCTAATCCTAAAGCCTGTCAATATATAGAGTATTGCTTTCTTCAAAAGCATGATCCTCTCCATACTTTGGGAAAGCAAATGGAACAGACATATACTTGTATTCAAGTGACTTTCCCCTTATCCTAAATTCTTACTGAGTAGTTAATAAGTTTAAAAATTATAAAATGAGAATTCACTTTAGAACTTTAACCATTATTACCCTTTCTCTTATGATCATCAATATCAGCCCAATCAAGAACAAGGATTTGGAAGAAGACTTAGACACTATGTGTTCCTCTCTGTAGACCCAGGGAATTTGAAAAAATTTAAACAAATTCATAAACCAATCCTAATCCACAAGTTCATACTATTAATAATAAAAGGGTATCTGCATCATTTCTTCTACATAAAAATATAACACTTATAAATAATCAGTGGATTTGTTAAAAAATAATCTGTAGTTTACTCTTTATGGTATTGACTTATTTAGGACATATTTGTATTGTACTTCTGCAAGCCACCTCAAAAAATGTAACAATAACAAGACAACAAAGCAGATATATTTCTATTAATGTATATTTTATTTTTAGTCTTTGGCACTTTTCAAAGATTCATGCTTTGTTTATCCCTTTATCCAAAGTGCTTTAAAACTGTAAATTTAAAGTATTTTGCAAATTGTAAATATTGGCATATTTACAAAAAAGACATATAAATATTGGGAGTCTAGTTTATCATCGAAATTTGTTTCTGTATCATGCACACTTGTATACGCTATCTGAAGATAATTTGATATCATTTTAGTTTGTCTCTTTTCTAACATACTTTTCTTTGTATTTAGCTTTAGGGACTGAACCCAAGGACTTCTTTATGCCACGCACATAGTCCTCCATAAGCTGTACTCCTGACTGTATTTGTGCTGTAACCTTTCCTCTAACGTCAGCTGAAAATCTTTCTTGAGCACAAAAACACTTGGATTTTAGAGAAGTTTACGTCTTGGATTTTTAAATTAGAGATATTCAACCCATATTTCTATTTAATTACAAAAATTTCGATGTTTTAAATATTTAGTTAGACATGTGGGAGGTGGAGGCATGAAAATCTGTAGTTCAATGCTACTACATGAAACTTTTCCTTAAAAGTAAAAGCAATATGTATATGTGTGTATGAATATAGTACTATCTGCCTGCCTGATGTTTCCAAAGATATGAGAGTATAAATTAACTATCATTCCTTAACGCTGAGTCACAAAATGGGTGTCTTAGATATGAATGACATTTGTATTGTTCTTACTCCATATTCTTCAACAATATTTTATTAAAAAATCCTTTTAATTCTCTCAGAATTGTGCTCTTCAAACAATATTCCTATTAATAGCCTACTTAAAAAGGTTTCACTGCATAAAGTATCTCCATATACAGTTTATGGACCCCAATTAACTAATCATTTTTATTCTACCCAAGCTCAAGTGAAAAAATTGTATTTTAGGTATTCTGTTGAGGTCATCAGTTTCCTCTGGTTTAAACCAACCCTGACTCACACTTGGATGTGCAGATAGCTCAGGAAAGGGCTAATAGGAAGGTTGAAATTAAGTGCTTCACAAGTCTTACAAAACACCATTATTTTATTTTGTTGCTTTATATTTCATAAAAGAGATCAGAAACTGAAAAAGAATGAACCAAGTTACAGATTCATTCTTCCCTGTGTTTGTCAAAGGATAATTAACATTGCTTTTCTTATGAAGCGTTTTCTTTTTATCCAAGGTGTCCCAGAGTGTGTTTGAGTAAAGTATGTTATTTTTCTCATGAGTTGGTGTATGTTTCCACTTTTGATGGTGTTTCTCATTTTTCTTCAGAATCTTAATATGCTCATGGCTAGATTTCTGAGAGTTATTCTATATACTCACAAAATTTTTAAATTCTTCTTCCTTGGAAAGTACAATGAGATTCTAGAAATTGCAAAGGTTTTTGGCACCTTCAGGAATGAGTTTGAAACATTTCTGTAGTCTCATGAAACCTTTACTTCATGTGTGATGGTGCATGTCTTCAATCCCAACACAGAGGCAGGGGGAATTTTTTGAGTTCCAGGCCAGCCAGGTCTCCAGTATCATATTCCAGGTCAGTTAGGCATCGTGAGACTTTGTATCAAACAAAAAGTAGAAAAGGAAACACTACACTCTTCTTCAGCCTTGGCCTCTATAGTTTTGCATTTCCTGAAAATTTCAAATTGCACAGCTAATAAACTGTACAATATGTTGAACAATTCTACATATTATTTCCTACCTACAGCAAGCAGTTTAAGTGACTTCTGTCTCCATTGTCAACAAAAAGACACTGTGAGACAAAAGGACTAGCTAATATGCTAGGCAGTAACAGTATCCTAAAGGATCTTTCCTCTTTATAATGTATGTTTGCACTCGCAAATGTTGGTGCAAATTCTACTCAGACATGGAGTTATAGAAAATATTCTGACTCACAGATGTCCTTGGTTGCCAAGCAGAGATATTGGTGTGGATTCTGAACTGGCTTAAGTTGATGGTTAGAATATCCCTGTGTGCCTAATCTTTTCTCATTCTCTAGTTTCACTTTAAATAACAACAAAGGAAAAAATTATCTGATACTACGTGAGATTCCTGGAGTTTTATTGTTCTCCTCTGTTACCTATTTAGTTTTTATTTTCTTCTAACTGGAAACTCTTGAATAATGTTTATAATGTCTTCCTCATTGGGCTTTAAGAGGATACTTCTGTCCTTCCATAGTTTTCCGAATTGATGTTTCAATGATTGGTACACTATAAATGCATAATTCATATTGTTCAATAGATAAATGAACAAATTTTCATCTAAAGAGTTTAGATAAAATTTATAAACTAAAGTGTTTTTATTTTTGGTTTTATTATGTTCTTTCTATAAACCAGACCTAACGACTTCTTTCTCAACAGCATGTTTCCATTAGTATCGACGCTGATGAAACTCACATTATAATCCAATACATTCATTTATAGGGACAAGACACACTGTTTCATGAAGGAATGAAAAGCTTAAACAACCTGTTATCCAAGTGTTTTGAACACTAAACAGGACACCTTGGCTCAAAACAAAATAAATAGCTGTTTAGTTCCTGGGCTGAGGAGCTGTTAGGAGGAAGCAGCTAGTAACCTGTATATAGTAAGCAAGACATTAGTATTTGAAATAAAACCCTAGGAAAATTCACGCAAGGAAGTAAGAGGAAGGGCAGAGTCCTGAAATCTCACTGGCCAACTGTGGCTGCTGCTCTACATTGCTTCCCCATGTGTGGTTCTGCATGTAGAGCTGCTGAACACAATTGAGGAAGACAATAGTCTCTGACCATTTGTTACCTGTTCCTCCTCCCATTCAGCTGGGTATTCCATTGTCTTCAAATAGACTCTGGCTGAACTCTTAAGACCAACATTTTCTGTACCTGTAGAATTTATCTTATAATCTGAGGACTTTTCTTGATGTATTGTTACCTCTTTATGTTCATTTAGCTTCTTTCTGTGTTGGGTGTTCGAAAAAATTTCTTAAAAATCTGTAAATTCTAGATGAGTGTACATGGAGCAGTAAGAAAATTTTATGATGATAAACGACTGATTCTTATATATTGTATGGCACTAAGTTTCTCATGCTTAGCCAAGCCCTGGTGATGCTCTGTAACACTTAGTGATAATAAACACCCTCTCAACCAGAGGGTCAATTATCAGACATATTTTTAAATGCAATTCACATTCCCAGTTGTATCCAGGGCATTAGTCAGTATGAAGTGAAGAGATCTTTTCTATGCATCTCATAAAGCTGATAGTTAATTATTTGGTAGATGATCAAAATCAGACTCTGCTAGACTTAAATTCTGCAGATGCATACCACTTGATGTCATGTGACGTAAGATTACTTACCCATATAATTTAGACATGATGTTTAAAGAGAATAAATAGTGATCCAAAATATTGCATTGACATTTATTGTTTAGCAGGGCCATTAAATGTATTCAAAAACAAAATGATTTGGATGGATTTTCTGTGATGGACTCTTTATGATAGTTATTGTTGCTCTCTCAAGAGACTCAGTTTTATGACTATTTATGATAGTTATTTTTGCTGTCTCAAGAGACTCAGTTTTATGAAGTCCATCTTTTGCTTCAGAATTTTGAGAAGGTCATAGGAACCATGAGGTTTCACTTGGTTCCTTCAGAAGCATAGTTACACCTCTTTTAAAAATAAGATGCATTATGAAGTAGAGCTGATTACCCAGACATGGCAAAGGGTCCTCTTTCTTTGCCTTCTTTAAGATTCTGGATGTGTGTAGAGAAATCAAATACTGTTGTTATGAGTATGTTGAAGTAGATTCTCTATCTCTATTATAAGGTATTTTAAGTTGCTTTTCATGTATCCTTCCAATCCAAACACTTATACTGGGTATATTTAAGAGCTAACCCTGGAGTATTATTAAATTTCTCCAGGTGCAAAAGCTATGAGGAAGCTGTTTCTCTACAAGTTTATTCTGAATTCTGAGTATTTCAGGTGCACAACATAAATTATTGAATAATACTAAGAGAACTATTGATGTAGTGAGTAAGTGATATTTATTTATTTATTTTCATGATATTATGATCTCTAAGGATGAACATTGCAATTCCATAGTGAGTTAGTCATTTGTGGTAGATTGTGAGACATGACAAACACATAGTGTAGCTGGAAATGAGAGTATATGCCTGTAATCACAATACTGGGGTGACTGAGGCAGAAAGGTTAAGAGTATGAGAAAAGTGTCAATAAAATTCTGGGTATATAGCCATTCTGTGCTACATACCGAGGGATTATCTTAAAAAATTAAGGAATGAAAGGAAAAAGAAGTGCAAATATTTCAAACTTTGCAAGTACACACTATAAAGTTTAGTAACATATAAAAATGTAGGAATAAGATAAAATATAAGAATTAGGTATTCAAACACAAAAAGTTAGACAGGAATGATATAAGAGACCTACATGAATTCTGGCTGACACAAAGATTTCAGAGGGTTTGAGGAAATTGTATAAACAATAGTAGATGCCTCACCCAGTCAGATCTATGGTCCAAACCAATGAAAAAACAATGGTTGATCCCTTCACGGAAATAAAACTCCAGTAAGCAGTCTGCAATCACAGTCATTTGGGACACAGTGCAGTGACACACACATGGCAAACGCATTGCTCACAGAATAAACCATTCATTGTGACTTGCAAAATTCATAAAACAAAGAATAAACTTTTTATTTTCATGTTGCAGAGAAGAGGTGAAGAAACACTGTGTTGAATTTTATTCTGCTTTTTTTTCTGAAGATAAGAAGAACTGCAGAAAAAAAATCATTAAATCCTTCTAAACAGTCGAATTCCACAGGGTAAAAGTCCAAATTCTTAGCGATCCATGCAGCATTCTTGTCGACACCACTATAGAGGCCAATGTGTTTCGTGTCAATGCCATCGACTCTGAACTTGTGTGATGAGTTCTGCATGAGCAATGAAGTTCTGCTTAAATTCTAATGCATTTTGCAGATTCTGAATGATATATAAATGTTTCACTTCTATCTGTGGAGGCTCTGTTATCCTATCAATTTTCTGATCCATGTAACAACAATATCCTTGAATTTGACCTGCGACATTTTGATCAATATCTCTATGCTTATTAATCCAGCACCCTGGCTAAATAGTATCATTGATATTTGTCCGTGCAAGCACTTGCACACATGTGTGCACATGCACACACACGCATACAAGCACACCGTGATTTATCCTGCCAATAGGGTCCATAAACGGAAGATGTTTGAGAGGTATGATTCATACTTGGCAGTTCTATGTTGCAAACTTAAGAAGCAAAGCTAATTTTGGAACATGAAAATAAAACCTCATAAGGCTGAATGCCTAGTTACTTAAAGATGATGCATTTTATTATGAGAACTTTAGCTTTGCTGTGCGTGAAGTGTGTGTTTCATTTTGTTTGTTTTCTTTTGTTTTGCGTTGCTTTTTGGTAGACTGGGGGTGGGTGGGAACCTAAGTATTTAAGCAAGAATAGTCTAGAAGAATTTGCCCACTGTTTTATGGGCAGGTAACCCTTCATTCCTTTCAAAATATCAAATAAGAAAATAGAGTTAGAGAGCTACAGTCCTATTCTTTTAGGATAAAAAATATGACTCTTGTCAGGTAAGCTTCTTGGCAAATAGTAAGTTTAATTCCTAACACCCACATGAGGCACAAGAATAGTTGGATTAACAACTCCAGTGTCATGCTGTCAGCTGCTGTTTATTTAAATGAAAATGTCACCATCCAGAATTAAATTAGGAAGTTGTAAAATGATAAATTTCTTAAACATACAGTACTTCAGCACCTTGTTAAAATAAATCTATTACATTTGTGGTTTTGTAATACTTTACATAGGCCAATTTCATTTCAACATTCAGAGTATAGTGACTTCTGTAGATTTTGTTCTTATTTTTACTCATTCCTGCCCTCTATCCTTCCCTCCCTTCCTCCCTCCCTCCCACATCCCTCCCTACTTTCCTTCCTCCCTCTCTTATCCCCCTCCCTTCTTCCCTGTTTTCCTGTATTTTCATCTTTCTGTCTTCTCTGCTTTATGCTCTTATTTTCTGCGCTTTACCTTTCTGTCTTCATTATTTCTGTCTATGCGATAAGAGTCCCATCATAACACATATAATTGCCTTATGGGCATTTCTAAAAATTGATATCTACCTTATGATTTCCTAAATTTATATACACGTCTACTGACATAAAAATAGCTACCTAAAGCTTCCTATAAACTACTGGTTTTCCTGGATCAACAATTAAGTGTTACTCTTTTAAATAAAAAGCAAAATGCATGATTGCAATGAGCTGTTGATTAGATTCTTGTCATTTGAAGGTTGAGTTAAGCTCCTGCACTGTAAGACAATTCCCACGCATCACCCATATCTGATGAATCTTAAGACAATGATTTGGCTTTGGGTTCATAGCAGAGCAGATCATTCCACTTTTATGAGACAATTTGGTCATAAGTAAGAGGAGAATTACTATATGAAAAAGACAAATATTCCTTTCTGTTCCCATTTGGATGAGTTTTATGCCTGTGACTTTGTAGAGCAAACCAATGCAAATGCACACGATGATGCAGATTAAGTAAATACGAGACAGTTGTATACAAACATATTCAGCATTAGCAACATGGAGATATTTACTTGGCCGGGTTTTCCATTTTCACATAAAAATGCCTCATATTCAGCTGCGAATTCAGGGGCGTTGTCATTGACATCCAGCACTTTAATAGCAACAGGTACTCGAGATATCTGGCTGTGGTTTCCTATGGGAAGGAAAAAATAGTATCAGCATTCAGGGTGTTTCCTTTGAACTTGTTACACCTTCCCTCTCTATGTCTTTTGTTGTCTCCCTTCACTAGGATGTTTTCCAACTAGAGATTGTAGAGTATAACCTAAAAGTGTTGGTGAAGAACAGCAAATGTTTTACTCCTTTAAAAAAAAAGGCAGCAAATTAATATTGTAAACAACATTTTCTAGAGCTTACTTCACAAAGGACCATATGTAAATAACTAAGAGACATTGTGTTTATGAAGTTTATTGAGAAAGACAATTTTTAAAGGAAGATCGATGTATATAACAAAGATTGATCTGTTCACTAGGAGAGAAAAGTGCCCATTCTGAGCTTTCATTTTCTAAGCTTGTATCTATTAAGATCAGGGTTAAGAAGCCAGTACAAGTGTAGAATTTAATCATTTGTTGAAAAGGAGTTTGCAACAGTCATGAAAATGATAAAATTTGAGATGAACAATCATGAATATTTGAAAATGTGTGTTTCATTAAAAATCAATTTTAGTATATTTTTTGAAAAGGCCAGAAGACTTATATTTTCATAAATACATTCATATAAAGAAAATTATAGTCTTTTAATGTTTCTAGCTTTATTTCTATAGTAAAGAACTCCATATATAAACTAAAAGTGTTAGGTCTCTAAACTAAATATAAAGTATATGTATATATGTGTCTGAACAAACACAAAATATAGTTGGTTCTTAATGGTATTGCTGCATTAGGCAATAATTTTTGCGAGTAATAAATGCAATTCAATTTGACTCTGACTGTACCATGTTATAATCTTTGATCTGTTGTAAATTATACAGAATGAAATGGAGAAGGCCATTTATTTATTTGGGTTACTGAAGCACTGAATATTTATAAGCAAACAGTGAGGGAAAACATATTTGGCTTTTAATATAGACAAATAGGATTACATTTAATATCAAACTTCTCTTTTTGACAATTGATTAAGGGAAAAAATGTACAAAACCTACAAATATCCCTATTTTAATGTATAAAAGTGATTTCTAAAGCACACACAAAATAATTATTACAGCCATGCTGCAAATTTACTGTTACTTCCTTGCTAACCCTTAAAATTTGAATTCAGCTAATTGAGGAAGCATGCCCTAAAATTCAAAATTGATTTGATGATATTTAGCTGACATTGATGACATGGAAATACTCTCATATAAGTAATGGGAAACAACTTCCTGAAAATTAAGATGACGGCATCCAGTGCATCCCAAGTTTTGCCCTTTTTACTTTCTTGTTTATTACCTAATGAATTAATTCCTTCTCTTATAGAGAAAGCATGTGACTCTCTAGTTTAATGGAATGCAAATTCTAAAAACAGTGTAACACATATCTCTAAGACAAGAAAATGACATTTCAAATTTTGTCTAGCCAACAAAACTCTGCAAAGGTTACACTTTAAATTCAAAATGACTGTGTCCTTAAAGGCTTATATTGCTTTCTACCCTGACCATGAGCGCTCCTGCAATGTAGAATGAATTGTGCTTACAGCAAACAAAGTTTAGAATGCTCACACCCTCCTTAACAGCTGTTTTGACTCATTTTTCTCCCCAGGGTAATTGAAAGTCCAGAATTTAGCATTTTATTGATGAAATTATTGCAAATCTTATAGTGAAATATAAATACCTGCCATGAATTTAGGTACATTCTAGCCTTTGCATTTGTATTATCAGCGCTGTGCATATTATGTTTGTTTAAAGAAAATATTTTATACTGTAATAATATTAAAATTTATTCAGTTTTGGTCTTTCAAACAGGAACCATTTTTATTGCAAAATTTGGGAAATATAGATTATCCGCAGGGACCTAAACAGGACCAAATCTTCAAATGTTCACACATTTGTTTTTTTATCTTGAGTTTTATAAATCTTTGGAAATTGAAATTGGATATCGCACTGACACTAATGAATTCTATAAGAACTAATTGTCTAATAAGTGCACTTATAATCTACAACCCTCCGTGAAAAGTTGTACAATTTAACCTCACTACTTTATGGTTCTGTTGTATCATTGAAAACCCCCCTTAGTGAATTATTTTTTAAGCTTTCATATATCTTAGCAGCAAAATACTGCTGGTTGTTCATTTAATTTTATAATATTAATTCATTTTAATTCCTAATATAATTCTTTTGTATATGAAAAATTATAGTGAATGTCTATTTAATACTATTGTATTCAACCTAATGACACCATTACTAAGTGGTCATCAAAAACTAAACAAGCTGCTTGTGTCAAATAGTCAATACCAAGACTGACACTGCAAAGCATAGGAAAGTACAGGGAAAATGTATCCTAGACCTTATGCAGTGTCTTGATCCATTTTGATCCTTTGCAGTGAACAGCATGGTAAGTCATTGAGTCAAGCTTCCTGACAATGTTTGATAAGTCCAAATCTCTCAGGATGGTAGATGGTAGCTGTTGTTTGCTCTCTGATGTTATGTGCACACATTTTATATACAAACACATATAGACTTTCTTCTAAGTACTTAAAAGTGATAATTTATTGCAGGTTCTAAATTTTTAATTTATCTCTCTCTCTCTCTCTCTCTCTCTCCCTCTCTCTCTGTGTTAGGAACAAAGATTTTACATATCTTGGTTAGGAACTCTAATACTGATGCATCAGCATTTTCCTTTTTATTTAGTATTTTAGAATATTTTTTTCTTAAAAATATAAAGGAAAAGATAAACTGTTTTGTTGCATTGAACAGTGACATTAATGCAGTAGACACAGATGGTAGCCTCAATTGTCTTCGAGAAAACAATGGCGCTTCAGTGTAACTAAATACAGTTTCAACTACTAAATGCCATTATCCTTTTCTCTAATGAATCCTTTCTCCTTTGAAGAATAGATCAAGCCATCCCTCTTCTAAAGAGATTAAGGTGTTATTCCCTTGATATTAAGTCAGTGATCTTGAAGCAAGACGACATTTTTATTATATTGGAAAAATTTGGAGCTGAACATAAGGATCCAATTTTTGTGACAAATCTCTGTTGTCTTTTTGCTTATTTACTACTTGCTCTCCTGATAAGGTAATTTTGTACAGTTCCTAGAGTCTGAATAACTTTTAACCTGTGCCTGCACCTGTATTTTATGAGCCCTGTCCTTTTGTTTCTCTTACATCACACTTTCTCTCAAGGCCCATCAGAAACATTACCTTCTGTAGAAAATGTTTTGATGCCTATGCTAGTCGTCACCATTATGGGCACCATCTCATCTCCAGTCTTCCTAGTGAACTCACAAGCGGTGATAAACTATGTCAAGGCCTCAACTTATTGTCTAACTGTTCTAGAGTGAACTCTTATGGTTAGATTAAAGGTATAGTGTTGGAAGTTTAGAGTGATATCATCCTATAGTCTAAAGTTGTAACAGCTGGAAAGAACTTTATTCCTGATGCAATAGTGGAAGGATATTAGTTTGGGACCTTTTCATTTCTTGAGTTACCTATTGATTCAAAATTTTCACTTCCTAAAAGCTAGAATATATGGAATGATTTATAATGATACTAGTAAATATGCCCTACTTCTATCATAGAAAGCAGTGAATTGAAAATAATTTAATTATATATACTTTGAATTCAATCTCCAATTTATCATACAGAATGCCTTTAGGACGTTTAAAAATACTGTAATCCTATCATGAAAAAATTGTTACTGTATTTGATTATTCATTCCTCATTGCTCTGTTTCCTTATTAAATATAGTATTATTTGTGTATTTTCACACACTGATGCAATTATCTGACAACCAACAGATTCAAAGGGTTTATTTATAATTTTCTTAGTACTATAAAGAATTTACTTAGGTATGGACATTTTCATTTGTTTTAAAAATCAGCTAATATTAGTCTTATTATTACTCTTGTTTTACAATGATAAGTAGACTTTTTTTTTAGAGTATGAAGCACATAAAAAAACCTAGAGTTCATTCTCTTACCCACAGATTCCTATCAGGGCATAAGAATAAATAATTTGATGACAAATCGGGAAGTTTTGCTGTAAAAACTATTATATATAAAATGTTTATCTATGTTAGTATTTATTATTTTAAAATTACTATAAATAAGTATGAGGAATAAAAAGCAAATAAAATCAACAAACAGGATATTATTAGTCTATAATCCTAAATATCCCACAAATATTACTTTTATATATTCTAGGTGATTTCACAGGATTTAAATTGGAACCAAGAATTTTCAGTATAAATTTCCCACTTAAGTGCTAGAGACTCACTTTTTTTCTAAATCAATGAATTGATAAGATCTCAAATTTTAAAGATATTATAGAGTAATAAAATTAATTATATATGCTTCTAAGGAAATTATTCATGCCCTTTGTGACAGGTCCCAAAATGTTTGCCTTTCATCTAATGCATAAACATTAAATATAAAGATATTATAATTGGAAACTTTATTAACATTCATTAAAGATTCATTTTCTAAACACAAGAGATGAACAAAAAGGTCTAGTAGGAAAACACTATCTCCAGTGGCCACAAGAGTCAGGCTACTTTCAAAAACAGGAAGCATGAAAGGAAAGACTAAATAATACCTTTTCTAAACAATATTTGCAAGTTTATCATTTAACTCACAGTGACTTTCTGTCATCTCTCTCTGTCACATAAACTCAAAAATTGACCTTAAATTTTATGTTTTTATAATCTAAGTTATGGAATATTGCTATGTGTTTAAGTCATAATACTTGGAAACTTACTTCTAACTGGCTCAGTGAGCTGCTGCTATGTTTACAGGTATTGCCTGAAATGAGCATCCTTGCCTCTTTATAATATTAAATAAAAGAATGATTTGACAAATTTACAGATGCTCAAGGGGTCCATTTTTGATCCTTCTACAAGTAAAGGGATTGCAATCATGAACAGTAATTTATAGTCAAAGAAAGAATGCAAAATAAGCATTTATAATTGATCAGTGGATAAAAGCAATGACAGAAATTAAGAAAAGAGGATGAAGAGAATGCATGATAGAAAAGGAAACATCTTAGGAAATTTAAATTAAACTTCCAAAGATGGAAAGGTTTTGGAACATGATTTCAGAGCTAGGCTTTAACTCTTTAGTGACTAAAGGTAAGACATTTAGAAATATTTTTTTGCCATAGGTGGTATAATCAATTATAAATAACTAAAAATTATTTGCCAATCCATACTCAGTTAAAAGAGCTAGTTAGAATGCAGTTAGCTAATGGGCACTATCAAGATGGCATGTAAGTGTTAATATTTTAAGAGACATTTTTCAATAGTTTATTGTTATGTGTGTTTTCTGTGTAAGACAACTTGCTTGACTGAGGTTCTATCAGAGTCCCTGATTCTATCAAATAACTAATTGAGGTTTTCTACCCTCAAGTCCACCTAAAGAAATTTGGTAGTCACCAGAATTCTAGAAAAATTTTATTGTGATATTGTAAGAGAATACAAATAGGAGTCACTCTGTTTCATCCATGAAATATAAAGTGTATCAACATAGTATTTTCAAAGTAAATTAGTGTTTAATCAACTGGGATTTAGCACCTAAGGATCAAAACCTTTGGACATAGCTTTTTTATTAACCATTGAGTTTTCTCAGAAGAAGACGACACATTCGTTTTTCAATTCAGTTAAGCTGAAGACTTGTATGTTGAAAAATTTCTAAGCTCTGGAGAAAAAGACTTAAACACCATAATCAGGCAAGCCATCACTAACTCTTTTCTGATTTTCCTGACCGCTAAAAGGCAACTTTCAGCCTATACTCGTTTTTATGTGCTAAATAGGAGGGAATGTTTGGGTCTTTTATTTGGTAGATATGTTTTTCTTGAACCTATAAATGGTGGAACACGACATAACCGAGGTCAGGTCAACTGCACTGATTTCTATCTATCTACAACAAATCATTTAAGGTAGGGTCTTTCTTTCAACCTATAGTATTTTCTTTTCATTTTTTTTTTGTTTGTTTTTTATTGTCTAGACAGAAAGACAACAAGTCCCAGAGATATTTCTGTCTCTGCCCTGGTCAGAGCTAATGTGACATCCTAGTTTCATGTGAGTTAAAATATGTACTTCAGTCCTTAAGCTTGTGCCTCAAACACTCTTAACAGCTGAGCCATCTTTGCATATTCAACTTCATATTAATTAAAAGTAAACCTATAAAAATCACCCTGTAAATTTAAGAGCCCTGATTGAGTATTTATGCAGCAAGAACAGATAGTAGTGGATCATTTATTTTTGCCTTTTATTTCTATAATATTGAAAGTCAGGTTCATAGAGAACATAGATGCATTTTCATAGCCAGCTGTAAACATGGTTTCAGTGCAAAATAAGGATTGTTGTTAATTTTGCCAATTTATGTTAAGTATTATAACTTAGCCAATCCTAAACATCCAGTGTGTCCATCATAGTTTTGTGTAGACCGGAGCACTTTGCCCAGATTGACTCAAGTCAGGAATCAGTAAACCGGAAATATGTATCCAAAGAGCAAGGCAAAAAGAATGATTATGTTTGTTTTTCATAAACATGTTCTCCTATACATTTTTCCTAACTGTATTTGAGTATTTTAATATATTTTGATAGTCAGTCTTTATTGTCAATCAGAATGAATTAGGAAAATTCTCGAGTACTAGTGAGACACACCTCTGACTATGTCTGTTAACAGAGGTTTAACTGAAGGAGGTAAACCCACCCTGAATGTGCATTGCGCAATCTTGTATGCCGAGATTTCAGACTGAATAAAAGCTGTAAAAGAAGAAAGCAGCTCAACACAAAATCTCCTTTTCTTTCCCGCCTGGCCTACTCAGATGTAAACAAGCAGCCTCGGGCTTCTGCTATGTGCTATTCCAAATGCAGACTGCCGTCTGGGGACAAAAACAATATTTTTTTTTCATTTTATATATCAATCCCAGTTCCCACTCCCCCCACTTTTCCTCCTCCCACCCCACTCCCCATTGAGATAGTTTATTTTCTTCTTTTCTTATTTTGTTTAAAGAACTCAAACTACTTTCTGGACGGCAATATGAAAACAAAATATATTTCCTCCATTAACTTGCTTCCGGTTCAGAATCAAGGCACAGAGGGATCAAATGTCCATAATTTCAATAAATCCCTTTAGTGTCTATCACTTGCTTAGAAAATGAGCATTTCTTGTATTTTGTTTT
Source organism: Bramus lutescens (assembly GCA_001685075.1). Lineage (NCBI taxonomy): Eukaryota > Metazoa > Chordata > Mammalia > Rodentia > Cricetidae > Bramus > Bramus lutescens. The sequence continues at coordinate 223,011 of LOEQ01002386.1, read as the reverse complement.
TGAATTCACTTTACATATCAGTTTCCATCGCTCCCCTCCCCCCACCCTACTTCCTCTAACCCCGTTCTACTCCTCAGAAAGGGTAAGACCTCCCATTGGAAATCAGCAAAGCCTGGGACAGCTTAGAACCTGCAGGCCAAATTCAAAAGAACTAGCATAGTGATTTTGAATTTTCAAATATCCTACTTTATAACAAAATAACCAACATTTTGTTAAATATATTTTTCTTTCATTTATTTTTTGTGCAACCATTCGGTATTTAGAGTACTTTATTTTTATGTAAATAGGTTTTCTCTAATCTTTCAAAGCCTTCAATGATTTGTTACTATACAACGTTTATAACATTATGTTAGTTTTTTGTTTTGTTTTATTTTTATTCTGCTGTTATAAACAACATCTTTATTTTCTGAGTACTGGTAGCTAATAAAAATATTTTAAAATAACTAACAATTATGCAAAGTTCACTTACAATTATAATTGTAGCAACCTTTCTTTTCTTATAGACTCAATCTTGTTGTATGTGGGTGGCGGAAATAGTCCCCTCCTCGAAATTTACAGGCTTATATCTTTGCTCTTCATGTCTTTTGAAACATTGGATGAACCCTCCAGTGTAATTAATTTAGATTTGAAATAATAGAAAACTTTATCTTACCTTTAAGCTTAAAACCATTACAATATTTCACTATCATGAATGTGAAATATTGATAGCTTGATATTTGCTACATATTTTTTGATTTGTTATTTATCCCTTTGTTGTATGCATTTTTCTGTGTATCTATTGAAATTTGTCATAGACTTTTCTTTGTTTCCTGAATTTTAATTTCACTATCTTTTTTTTCAGTGTCATAATTTGTACCCACATTCTCAAAGTGAAATAATATTTTGAAATATTAGTGATTGTAATTTTCTAATGTGCTGCAGTTCTGTGTATTAAGCTCAAATTGTTAATTTTGCTTTCTGCCACTATTTGCATACAGTTATAAGATAAAGATTAGACTGGCATACCAAGAAGATGGAAATATCCCTTCCTTTTATTGTTGAACTTTGTGTCAACATATTTAAGCACTGGGATATGTGTGTCAAGTGTTTGAAATGTAATTGATTCAACCGATGGATAACGCTTTGAATTTTTCTCATTTATGGTAACTTTCAAAGGCTGTGTTTGTTTTGAACTTAATCTCTATCACAAGTGTTTGGAAAGTATTGACATCCATGAGGCTAACGAAATCATTCCAAACAAAAAGTAGATCATGGATGTTTGGGTAATAAATTTGCAAACCCATTGTACAAATACCACTGATAGGCTATTTAATGTATGATAGCAATAATATATACCACTTAAAATTATCTCAAAAGTTATATCTACTTTAATCACAAATGTCAATAAATAGCTGTCAGCTTTGTTAAATTTCATTATTGTGCATTTGTTTCTCATCAAATTGTTTTACATTATATTTGATTTCATTTTCCAGCAACGTTTTAATCTATTTAGCTTCAGCCTATGTGAAACAGAGGCTGAGGTAATTGATATCCACAATTTAGCCTTCCATGATATAGACAAATAAAGTTCCTAACCAACGTGTTAACTCCATCCTGTATTTTTTTTGTTTATTTTGTTATTTTGTTTTCTAAAGGATAGTCAGAAGTTTAAGGTTTAATGTCTAATTCTGAAGAATGACAATTTGTAATTGAATTTCACTATGATAAGAAGATGTCTCTGCTAAGAAAATGTCTCTATCCATTCTTCTATAGAGGGGTGCCTAGGTTGTTTCCAGGTTCTGGCTATTACAAATAGTGCTGCTATAAACATAGTTGAAAAAATGCTTTAGTAGTATGATTGGGCATCTCTTGGATATATTCCCAAGAGTGGAATTGCTAGATCCTGAGGTAGTATGACTCCCAGTTTTCTGAGAACCGCCACACTGATTTCCAAAGTGGTTGCACAAGTTTGCATTCC
>LOEQ01002386.1:181770-212079 GCA_001685075.1 Bramus lutescens | reverse complement strand
GGGAGGGGGAGGGAATTGGGAGGAGGGGAGGAGATGGACATTTTTAATAATCATCATAATAATAAAAAATACAAATAAATAAATTTCCTGCTTCATGGAAAAGTCTTCTGGATACTATGGGCCTGAAGACCAAAAATGGATGCACCAATGGTACAAAAATCTTTTGGTGACTGTCCAGGTAGTGAGATGTCTCTGTCTATTCTAGAGTTTTGGAAGTAGCTTACTTCTTGTTTACTTACATAATATTATATCCTTTTGGAGTCTTAGATGGAGTTGAAGAATTGATAATTATAGTTTTCCTTTGTTATGATAAAAGATAAATAAATATAAATATTGTAACTGTAATTCTTGTTTGATACCTGTTATAAGTAATTTTAAAATGTTAAAGCCTTTCCTTTTGTTTAAACAGAAAAGGGGAAATGGTATAGGAGGCCCTTCTGTTTTTGTGTTGCTTTCATTGGTTATTAAAGAAATTGCCTTGGCCTAGTTGATAGGGCAGAACTCAGGTAGGCGGGGAAGACAGAACAGAATTCTAGGAAGAAAGCGCTGTGTGGCAGATGCTATGGTTCTCCTGCCCAAGATGGATGCTGGTTAGACTAATGCCGGTAAGCCACAGTTAGGTGACAATACACATTAATGGAGATGTGTTAAACTAATATGTGAGTTTCAGCCAATAAGGGGCTGGAGATAATAGGCCAGTCAGTATTTGAATGAATACCATTTCTTTGTGATTATTTCAGGTATAAACTAGCAGGGTGGCTGGGACCAAAAGCAGGATTAAACTAACTTCTACCAGCTTGTAATAACACCCACAGGTCAGTACAGATCTCAAGCCACATCAGAGTAGCTTCTCTTTGCTGAAGGTAGTGATTAACACAGTACTAAAAATTGATTAAGGTACAGAAAATCAGTGACTACAGAGTGGTCAGCCTTAAATGCAGCATGTATGTTATATTCTCCTTCCCAAGGCTCAGGGATAATTGCATAAAAGGACAAAGAAGACTACAGGAGCCATAGGCAGAGAACGACTACAAGGGAACAAAATTTTAAAGAACATTTGATCATTCATTAATAAACTTCTAGTAATTTACAATATAAAATTACCGATATCATGTTGGAAATAAAGGGGACACTAAGATGAGAAGTAGTCTATGCTTTCAGGGGCTTTAGTCTGAAAAGGGAATGGAAATTAGTTCTAATCATGAATCATTTTACACTGGTCCCTTTTCAAGTCTATGTGGCTTCTGTGGCATATTTCACTTCCAGAAGGAGTTGTTACTTCGTCTGGAGCTTGAAGAAAAAGAAATATTTCAGAACACAAATACATGACAAGTCCCTTTAGGAAATGGAAATCACAAAACAAAAGCACACAGAAAAGCAAGCATGATGTGTAAATGTGAAGAAGTAAGGTCCTGCATATCATGCCCAAGAATCTTGAGTAAGCACTCTGGAATCGGCAGATCATATACGTAGTTTATGTTGGTAAAGAATTCATAGCCTTTTATTTTTGAATGATTTCCTTCAGCTTAAAATCAAACTTATTCATATTATATGGCTATCATATCATAAAATCCATATAAATAGCATATTTATGAAAGATATTTTCAATGGATGTTGGTTATTCTACTAAATAATTTCCCATTTAAACTATTCGTAAACAGACTTTTAAAGGATTTGTTCACAGACAGAACTTTTTATATCACTAAAAGTGATGACTATGACAATATCAATACAGAGTTTATGAGATATATGTTGCTTGAATCTTTAAATTATATAAGTATATACCACAGGATGCATTCTATAGCTCAGGTCCCATTAGTGCAGACTAAAGCGTAGATATGTAGTGTAGAGAACGAGTACAATGTTATCGAATATGTGTTGTTGGCATTGACACAAACATATCAAGGACCAGTAACTCAGCCCCATGGGGATGGCACAGTTTACTCTGGTCCCTGTGTATATGGTGACAGTGTGTGCAAAAAGTATCTATTACAGCTTTTGCACCCTGGATGTTTATATCCTGAAGATTCTTCCCCTGTAGAAACTTCTAGTGGTAAACTTCTACAAACCAATCTCTTTGTTCAGCTGTATATAATTTCCCTGCCTCATTGTTTACTTTTAACTAATAACCCCGCCTCTTTGTTCAGTTGTAGCAAATAACTCTGCCTCCCTGTTCGACTATATCTCATATACACCCTGAGTTCCCTGCCCTATTATTAGAGAGCCCTGCCCTATTGATCCCGGAATTGTCTCTGTCTTTGTCACCATGTCTGTCTCTTTATGTCTGCCTGTCCCTATCCATACCCTGTGTGCGAGAGAGAGAGGGTGGGGAGATAGACTTCTTCATTCCCTTACTGCCCAGTTATATCAATCCCTGGAGCCCTGCAAGGACACAGCACAATTTAGTGACATAAATGCAGTTTGTAAGGAACTTACTTACCAGAGTGGGGGTATGAACTGCAGTAATAATGGAAAATGATGATGACACAGTAGTGGGAGCTTTTTATTTCATCTTCTACCAGCTGTCACAATGCAATTATTCTATATTACCTCTCATTTCATATGTAGTTAATGAAAATTAAATCACTGTAATGTAAGTATGTTTAGGATGAAGACACTGAATGAGCTTCTGATACTGAATATGGGTAAGATACTAAACTTTTCTGGACTTTGGCTTAAAGCTATGAATTGCTTTATCTCTGTCATAACCCTTTCTAGAAAAATATCTCTAAGTTTTTATAAACAGCATCTAGCTATCATAAAATCTGGACGTGGGATTTTCTCATAAATATTGGTTGATGATAAATTTTCATGAAATCTGTAACTAACCAATGGGTGAAGATATGGATGAGTAGATGTGTGGTCAGCTTAGTTAATGAGTCACATTCTGAACACTAATTGTAATAGTGTATTTAATTTATGGGAATGTTTCTAATTTAAAAACTTAAGTCATAACAATAATATAGTGTAAATAAAACCACTGTCATTCGAAGAAAATTTTGTGAAAGCCTGGGTATCTATTCAAGATAAATTCAGGCTTATAAAGAGTAGAAAGTACTGATCAAATTGTTAATTGTTTGTCAGAGGGAGAGCAATAATTTTAAGATACTCATAGTTTCATTAAAAGCTGAAGTTGGCATGTTTCAAATACTCAGAAGACTATGATACAAATGTGTGATTTAATTAGCACATACATAGTCATGTGCATTTTACTGTGCTGATGAACTCATATCTTTGAATATTACTGTATAGATACCAATATACAGTTTCAAATGTTTGTCCACATGTGGATATACAGCCATAGTAGTAGCCTAATTCTATATTACCTCTTCTGTTAAATATTTCAAAACATCAGGAAGAATTTGGCAAATTATTATTTTTTATTTTAGTTTAAAGATAAATGTATATAAATTATACTAGCAACACATTACTGGGACATCACTTAGGAAGATGTATATAATTTTTCTTGCACGGCAGGAGAAATGTTAAAATTTAAAAAAATAGCATTGTAAAGTAATACATTAAATGGTTGTTAATGTGGCTATTTCCAAATTGTGGGTTCATAGAAGGGTTTGATCTCTAATTATTAAATTTATTTCAAATGTCCATATTCTCTATGTATCACATTTTGTCTTAAAAATGGTAGATTTTATTATCTTAACAAATAGAAATTATATTAACATTTTATTTTCAGTCTTACAAATGCTGACTTTTATTAATTTGTAACCCCTAACATTCAGGATGAAGGAAAGATTTACTGGTGTATATTTTTGCCACATTTGTCACTTCAGAATTTTCACAAAATCTGCAAAATTTCCTATTGCCAATTGTTTAAGGTAAATTTGAATTCATGTGTTACCATCTCTCTTTGCAAGTTCACTTTCAAAACCCTTGAAAATACTTTAAAGAAAACCTCAGAGAAAAGCTATAACATAGAAAACCACTGGAAAAGTAAAAGAAATCCCAAAGTACACTAGGGGCGATTTTTTCCATTTAAATTTATGGAGTCTAAACACACACACACACACACACACACACACACGCAAGAAAGAGAGAGACGTGAATACAAGTATTCTGATTCATTCTGATACGTGATTATGCAATGAGTCAACACACACACACACCGTGTGTGTGTACGTGTGCTCATGCATTCTAGTATATTATTATCCAGTAAGGCAACACACATGTTCATACACAACAGTGTTTGCATCTGATTTATTATTATGCAATGTGGCAACAGACACACACACACACACACACACACACACACATAAAGACACTGGCACATGCACCCTGATATGGTTGTCCAGTGAAGTTCGATCTTCACTCCCATCTCTGTGAACATAGACTTGCCTCCTCAGGCAATTTAACATAATGTGTTGGGGAGCCTGTGATGTGAGAAGTACAGTTTGTCTGCATCTTTGTCTTCACACATTCTTATCTCCCCACAAATAAAAGTGTTCCCACACTAATCCACATTGAGATAAATACAAGTATTTGTAAAAGCCTACTTTATTAAATTTCACTGATTAAAAACAATGTGACTCTTCATCTGTAAGGATGTTGATGAACACAGACCCAACCTCCTCTCTACACTCAACTCACCTTATTCTGCCTTATTTCTGATAACTGATCCTACAGATGGGTGCAGTTTACTGTTAGACTAAGTTTATAGATCCCCAGAGTTCTTTATTAAATAGTCATCCCAGTCAATATCCACAATTTTTCTATTTGAAATAACCATTGTATTGATCATCACAAATTCCTTTGCATTAAGAGTGACAAATATTGTTAGTAGTCTCAACTTATCAAAGATATAAGAATTTGAGAAAGATTCCCACTCATTGGCTACTTGGACTGCAAAGCCAGCCCTTAATTAGAACTTACTAGATGTGATGATAAAGCCCCAAAGTGTGGATATGGGCCTTTGTATGGACAGATAAGGAATGCAAATGTTCTTGACCCTACCCAACCCCATATAAAGGACCACAGGCAACTAAGGAATCCTGAGAGCTAAAGAAATAGTCATCAGAGAAGAGCACACCAGTTATATCAAGTGGTCATTCCTGAAAAGAAATACAACAGCAATTGATGAAAAACAAGCCATAACTTTGAAAAAGAGCAAGGAGGAGCATATAGGAGGATATTCAGGGAGGAAGTGGTGGGCGGCATGTGATGTAATTATATTATCTCTCAAAACTAAAAGGAAAAATCAACCCCTGAAACACTTCAGTTATTATATTTTCTTCAAAAGTATTTTGAAAACATAAACTACATCTTGTAAAAGATTGCTTTTGTATTTTTCAAATTGATAATGACAGTTTTATGATTTGGCTTCCAGGTTTGACATGTCCGTGGCCGCTCATGTGGCTGTCAGTACATATGATAGAAACGACACTGCATCTAGTGTGCATGCTCCACAAGCCACTGATTTCTCATGCTGGTTCCATTGAGATGGATCTTTTTAGAATCTGGCAGTAACAATAGGCAATCCCCATTTAGGTTTCATTTGGGCTTCTTCATCCCAAACCATCTCCTCTAGATATTCTTCACAGCATCAATTTCCAAACTCTGTGAGTAGCACATCTTAGTTAGCACATTTGTTAGTCAACGGTTTTCGAACAACTGATCTGATGTCATGTACTTCAAAGACAAGATGACTCCAATATTCCTGCCTATGCTTCTGAATTTTAAGTTCAACAGTGCTGCTGTTTGATCTTACAAAGTTTCAGGGGATTGTTTGTTGTGCAACAGAGCATAACCAAAACAGCTTTTAATGACGGGAAGTAATTGCTACTGCTGTAATGACAAGTTAAAACATGTGGCATTAGCTGAGGGACCATGTGGCATATAGGAGATGGATGAATCGAGAAGCCAGCGAAAACCAAGCAAACAAAGAAACACACAAAAATATCACCAGGGAAAATATTTGTTAAGGACAAATATACGGTGAGGAAGTGATGGGATCTTGTTATGATGTTATTTAAATCAGAGAGTATATTCTTAAAATATATGGACAAGAGCCTTTTCTGTATAGTTGCTGAAATTTAGATAATGCTACCTGTTGATAAATTCTGGAAAGAAGGAAAATACTTATTGAATTTGATAATTTAATTAAAGTGATTCTAGGCAGAGCCTGAATATGCAAAGTGCCATATGGATTCTTCTCATTGATCCAAGAAAATATGAATGAACAGAATTGAGTTAAAGGGAGAACTTACCTAGGAATGTGGACCAGCTGAATTGAAACCTTTCTTAATGTATTTATACATTCAGAAAAGAATTTTTTATAGTAAGAGTCTTTGCACTTACATGAGATACAGACTAGGAAAATGGTCCTCTGATGTTAAGATATCAGAAAGAAATGAAGTTCCTTCTGTATTCTATGGCAAAAGCTCTCTGAGAATCTTATAGGAAGTGAGTATTTCTCACTGACCCTCTGCTATCTTTTGAGCTCTGATCATGAATGTTTTGTACTAAGAAGACTTGCCCTTTAGAGATCTATGAATGTGACTTTTGTTTAATTAACTGCATTGTAAATGGGTGGATAAGATGATTAGAGAGCCTTTAAAGGAAACACAGTGCCATTGATTAAAAGAGAAATTGAGATGGGAAACAGTGGATTCTCATTCATAAAGAGCAAATAGGTTGAGAAGAGACCTCCTACTTCAAAGAGAATTTATAATTGAATTAATAGCAATGATCAAGAAAGTAAAACCACCAGGAAGTGGTGGCACACACCTTTAATCCCAGCACTAGGGAGGCAGAGGTAGGCAGATCTTTGTGAGTTTGAGGCCACCTGGTCTACAAGAGCTAGTTCCAAGACAGGCACTAAAGTTACAGAGAAACCCTGTATGAAAAACAAAGGGAAAACAAAAAGAAAGTAAAAACCAAAATCATAGAAGACACAGCCAAGAGTAAGAATCTTATAGAGGAAATAAGCTGGAATATTTTGATCAAAGAATGTAAAACATGCAGTAATTTGAATTCAAGAATTGTTCTTTACCAGTGACTAGTGTGCGACTTTGCGACACTTCCATTCTGAATAATGCTATCTCTACAATCATCCCTATCCAATGCTGCCCAAGGACTCTGAACATATGACTTTCAGGAAACATCCTTTTAGCTCAAAAAGATTTAGCTGAGAAGAGCAATGCTCCATGTCTTTGCCTTCCCCAACACTTAAAATAGCATGTATTTATTTGATTTGCATGAGGAAACCCTTGACATCAAACCTTCCCTTGATATCACCGAGAGATAAACGATCAGGATATTCTTGGCAGGAATACAAATAATTGTAGCCATAGACAGGTTCGATTTATCTGAAAATGTGGCATAAAATTCTTTAACACCGATCCCATTGACTTCTTCCCTTGAATCTGATGTCTGGTACTGCTTTTGCAGTCAATTATGGCAGTAAGCAAGCTGTACCACAAAGCACGACAGGTTCAGTCTTTGTCACATATATATCATTTTTACTTTTGGAAATCAGACAACATGGATCACAGAGATTATGATACAGTTAGAAGACTGTTTCTGAGATGAATAAATGCAAGCATCAGTCTGTCTTATTTAAATATTGCCAGGAATCACTTTTATCATGCCCTATTAGGAGACACTGAGTGAATAAGATATGAGGTGACCTTATTGATAGTCTCTGATTCCAGAGTTTAAACAATTCAATTGATTCCAGTTGTTTGAAACATACTGTTTAGTCTGGAGTTCATTTTTAATTCAAGATCAAATACTTGGAAAATACTTTTAATACCTTAACTTATGAAAATGAAACTTCTAAGTATTTAAATTTTATGTCTGTTTGGATTTATTAGGCAATGTTGATCACTTGCCTTATTAACATTATTTTATTCATGTGATTGGTTTTTGGGAAGAAGAAGTATAAGGAATAGACAAAAATGAATTTTTATTGTGCTATGTGTTTTCAAGGAAAAAGGATAATTTCAAAATATATAATTTTAAAAAAACTGTCCTTAAAGCATATGACAAAAACCCAGAAATTTATTTTTATATGATGTTTCTTAAAGCGCACGTCTGATACACTTGATGCATACATGAGTTGGCAATTTTTAGTAAAATTCATTCTTTTAAGAGAAAGACAGCTGTCTTTCTCTTCTAACTCTGATTATCGTTGATCACAAAAATCAATCAAACAAACAAACAAATAAATAAATGCTGCAGAAGACAGAATTGCCAGGACAAGATTTCCTAATAATAAGATTTTATAAATATTTCAAAATAACTTCTTTCCCCAAGGTTGGCACAGACTCCATCCTTATAGGATGACTAAGTAACCATTTGAGTCAGAGTAAAGTTAATATTTAAGAGATATATACAAAATTCATATCTAAGACTTATGCTTTTTAATATCTTTCATATTAGGACCTAATTTCCATATATAAGTTTTAATTTTTGGACCCTGGAAAGAAATAATTAAACATATGATAACCTTAACTGAAAATATTCTCTGAGGATAGAGATTTCACTTATTTTGGGCAGCATTTGAACAAGTATTAGGATCATACAGTTGACTTTTAAAACATAAAAGCATTGTCTTATTTTAATATATATATGAATACTGCTATTATCCTTGAAATAGCAAATTTTAAAGTTTTCACATGAAGGCAGCATTCTTCTACTGGGTAATACTGCCAAAATGACAACACTGTAAGTATTGGGAACAGACCGATGGTTCTAAGCATTAGGAAACAATGTGGCTTACGAAGAAGACAGTTTTGTGGGGACCCTGGTGATGGTACCATATTATACTCATGGTGATTTGTACACAGGGTTATATATATGATAAAACTGAATAGAGCTAACAATAAACATGAATACACACATCATATGAAATAAAAAGTGGAATAACTGAGTGAGCCTAGGTCTGTGAATCATGAGTACTCTGATTTTGAGATCTTATAAAATTCGAGGTATTAGAATGGAAATAATCTACCTGAAAAGCCTAGAGAAATTTTCTATCATTTCTTCTAATTGCAAACAAATACATAATTATCTACATAGAACAGCTCATTAAAACATATTCTGACTATCTTATACCATTTAATCTTTGGAAAAGTATGCTTTCCAAAATTGTGTATAGACATTTCAGAAGAAGGGAGAATAGGATCAGGTCAGGGTTTGCAATGAATGGTTCACCTGTAGGAAGAACATCTCTTCATAACATCCTTAATTTATACATTCTCAATTTCCAATGAAGATACAATGATGTAATGAACACAGACTCTCAGGGTGGAGTAGTCAAGCAATCTTTATCTTATAATCTCACCAGGTAACTAAAACACGTGTTGAAGAATACTAGCCCAAAGACTTTTTAAAATAACTGTGAAATTTGTATATACTATCAAGTATGTTTTAAGTAAAAACAGAACTTTTCTACAGCTAATCTGCTGGTTGGCTACATCAACATCACTAGAAGATGCTTAGATATGCAGAATCTGCACCCCAGACAGAGGGAATGAAAACATGTGTTTTAAAAAGATTCCCAGATAATTCTTGAGCACATTAAGCTTTAGAAATAGTTTCTTCAGGTATTTGTCTATCAAATATGCTACATATCCCATCATGGCGCAGCTGTGCTACCAGTGAGAATGATGTTATTTTGGTTTTCACTCTGGATAGGAGTAGTAATATTAAGTGGGATGTATTATTACCCATCTCATAAGGATCACAGTTCCAGTGTAAGCATGAACAGGTCATAAAAACACAAGATCTGTGTTTCCTGTACCCCTCCAGTATCTATGGTCAAAAGCACTGTGCAAAACTGCCCATTCTTTCTTTATCTGTTGGGCCAGCTCCTATGGGCTAACTCTTGGTTCCAACCATTTCCAGCAGGGAATGGCATGAACTGTAGACATTCTTGCCAGGGTTGAGTGCAGGTAACATTATTCACTCAGACAGCTCTGATGGTGTTTATGTCCAAGCAATAATCTCAAAGCAGGAGCCCCACATCTACCACCTCAGGGTTTTCTGGCATTAGAATGACAGAGTATCTGCGTGCTCTTCTGTGCAGATGCCCCATCGATCTTTCCATGTGAATCACAAAGCACAGACTCCAAGTCTACCGAGTACGCATTAGGTGTAAGACAATCCTGTGGGGACCTGGTGTTCAAGAGGAAATCTCTTGTCTCTGGTTTGATTGCATGCACAGTTTCCCCCACTCTTCCATTCTGTGCAAGTGTGTGGACAGAATCAACTGCTGTGAAAATGCAGAACTGGGAGCAGGAAAAGACAAACATTTACCATTTTAGCTTCAAGATTTAACTTAAGGAAAGTGGAAAAAAATCAGAAGGCGTAGACGTTTTGAAGGTTCCTGGGGGGAAAGATGTGCTCTTGTAAACCGGTTGGTGAAAGGATTAAGGAGGCATGCCCACAAACTGCTTCAAAGATGTTAAGAAATGGAACTGCATTTGGTAGGTGCCACAGTTCTTCATGCATGAGATAGCAAAGGAATCAAGGTATACTGTACAACAGAAAAACATATGACAAACAGATTCTATTATATATGTTGATGTATGTATTATCAGTGTGACAGGTGTGAAGATCAGTACTCAAACACGGCCTTTCCTCTTCAAGTGATAGTACTCTCCTACGATAATGACTTTATTATATCCATTTCCCAGAGAAGAGAACTGAAAGTAAGGAGTATGAAATGAATTTCCCATAGCCAAACAGCAAGGAGGTGGCCTAGACAACACTCCAACAAAGAGCTCTGTGCCTGCAACTCCATTCCTTAGTGAAACAAGTGAGACTTTAAAATGAGGTGAAAAGAAGCCCAAGGGTCTCTCCAAGGAATGAAGACACGTTAGCATCAATCCAAAAACTGCTCCTCATCACTTCCTTTTTCTGCTTTCTCCAACATATGACTTTTGAGAACACAGTTCCTCTTTTGGAGAGAAGGGAAATGACAATGATCCTTTTGAACTGCTAACCATTCAGACCATGTGTTGAAGGGCTTACGTAATGCTCATGTCTGCAGATGCGTCGGAATAATGTGCACATTTTACTTAGTCTCCCCGCTACGATTTTCCTAAACTTCTTTCTGCCTACTCTGTTGTCCTGTTACTAAAGAAAAGTGTAGAGGATATAGACACATTTCGCGTACCTCTAAAGGCAAGAAGCATGATGTAGCTAAAGAAATAAATTAGTCATCAGTTCTCTGACATTTACATTAATGTGCACAAACAATATTCTGTTTCCAGATATTTAAATATAGCATTCTTTCATGTTTGATTATAGAAAATATTAAATTACAGTAAAGATTTTAATCATATTGACCAAAAGTTGTTTAGAATTAGTGTTTTAATATTTCAAACACAATATTATAATCTCAGACATGGAAAGGCTTGACTAAACATATTATTACTTTCTTTGGGAAATATTTCCTCTATCTTTTTATCTTACTTTCCTACACTTGAAAAATAATAATTCTTAATAAAGACACTTGTACTTACACACCTGAAAGAGCTGCTTCAAGAATTAATATTAGTAAAGAGCAATAAATTGAATAAATTAAGATAATATCTCCTTTAGTCTACTGAATTTTTTAAACAAAATTTCCTGCAGAACCCTTCTAACCTTCATGAATTAAGCCGACATGAGAATACAGTAGTAATGCATATTAAAAGATTCTCTGTCACTTCAATCAAGTACTCAAATCAAATGTCTAAGTATAAAACAGATTTTAGGAGTTTACTTTATTTTTAGAAAAGGAATGAACATGAGAAGGATTAAAAAATTGAATGAGAACATTCACATATCACAAGCTACAGCTTGCCACCTTGTTGATGGCTGAGATTATTGTCATTAAATCCAAAGATTCATTATATGAACAACTGGGTTTGTTTCTTCTGGAATTCATCAAAGCTAAAAGACATACCTATCCAGCCTTTCCAACAGCTGTTGTTTGATTGTGTGTAAATTTCCCGTTGGTTTGGTTTCCCCTTTTTACTTTCAGATGTTTTTTCATTACATAAATACAGATGTGCAAATGTACCTAATAATGTTCTTAGATTGTTGCAAGAGATCTACAATTCTTAAACTTTATACACAATAAGTAAAGTAACTTTAATATTTTAAAATGTGCCATAGCACCTGAAATTTGCATCATATTCAACCATTATATAACAATACACCTGTATTAATTTTAATGCTTAGATACATATAGTTTATTGGCTATAGAAAGATAATCTAGGTGAACATTTAAAGGTCACAAGTGACATCTTTAACATTGAAGAAATTAGGTGGTTATCTGAATATAGTTTGATTTTTAGAAAATTATTTTAGGATAATTTACCGATTTGAAAGTCTCTTATTCTCAATACTGAATGTAAGGAAATTGTAGAAAAAGCTATTAGGCACTCGTACATGTTATATACAGCATGCAGCAGAGGTCTGAGTTAAACTGACCCTAACATCTTTTAATAGAGTTACAACCCATAGAGCTCCAAAGCACACTCCTCTCTCAGGTTCCACTTATATAATGTGGGAAAAACCTGCAGCTGGAGAAGGAAAGGGTGGAACTGAACTGAAGAACTATAGAACGCACATGCTGTAAATTCTACTTCTGCTTGCTACAGTCCTAAAAGTGTTTACAAGATGATTTCTGTATAATGTCTGAGTGTGTGTGGCTTTAGCCATACTGTTTTTGGGTAAAATAATTGTTCTTCAAACTTGATAGTGATATGTCATATGATCAACAGATGACACTATTGTGACACACTTTGTGTCACTACGATAGAACTGCAGTGTATTTATCTTTAGTTAATGCACGTCACTCAAGAAAATCCAAGTTATATATTTCTGAGCATCCTTGTCATTGCAGAATGACTTTAGAAATGAACAACCTTGAAGAGATATCTTGAGCTCTCCAATCTTTCATTTCATTGCATAAAACACCAATACTAACACCAGAGTGGTCCATTTCATTGACTTATCTTGTGGCTTCCCCATTATCAATAGAAAACAGTTTACAAACTGTAGAATATTGTAATTATGGGCAAATTTGTCTGTCTACAAAAGACCTCAGTGCTGTGTCTTAATTTTTCGAAATGTTAAGTTCACTAGGATTGTGGGTTTTGTCCTCAGGATAGTAGTACCAGACACTTTATTTTCACTTTCTTAAAACAATTGTAGATTCAATACTGACATGCATTAGTCATATCCTCAGAGGGCAATAACTTGGCAATACATCTAATTTTCCCATAGTATTTGTCTTATGTCATACTAATAAGACAACAAGATGTTCTTGTGTCACAGCGTGGTTCTATAATGAATTAGATATGCAGTCTTATAAAGAGGAGAGAAAATAATTATCTTTTGATATTTATAATTTTTATAATATTGATAATATGCCCATGGCATTGGGCAGTTTGAAAAAGTACATGACCACTCCCTAAAATGCTTGATGTCAAGCAGTAACAAAAGTATGCTGAAGAATGAGCATCAGCTCCACTGTTATTATCACTTCATATTTTTCACAGCTCATTTTAAATTTGTATAAAATAATCACCAAAAGTGGATTAAACATGGAATAAAAGTCATATGGGTTAGATATGTATTTTTTTGGTATGTAATGGCCTTTTTTAGAGATTATTTACCTAATTTAGAACCAGTTTATCCTGGAAAACCATTTAAGGGGTGGTCCTAAAGTTCATCTTTCTCTCTGGAAGGATGGTGCTGAGTCTTTTCCCCTTCTGTAGGATCTACATGCTTAACTCTCTACGCATTTCTGAAAGAGTACTAACATAAAATACAAGTGTTCACTTGAAACCATATACACCCAACAGCAAAAACAGACTTTGAACGTTATATTGACATATATGTATGTATGTAGAACAGTGATGAAAAAGAGGCCATCTATTTGAGAGTGTAGGAGGGGTCATGGAAGGGGTTGGAGGGATAGAACTGTGGAGGCACTGGAGGGAGGAGAAAAGGTATGGAAAAGTGATATACTGACGTAATAATATTTTATTTAAAATATGTTTAAAGGGAATTTAGCAATAGAAATAGCCTAGTTCTTAGCTGGAAATAGTATTGTCTCCTATAAAGGTTATTTTTTTTACAACATCTTAGAAAAGTAAATTAAAATGCCAGTATACTCTTTTGAGTTGCCTTACATTTGCTGTGATGTTAATAGCAAGAATTTATTGAGAATGTGTTATGTATCTGTTTTAATTACTCTCTATGATTACAAAATAGCCGACAGAAACAACTTAAAAAGGGTGGATTCATTTTGACCGATTTCTGTGGAAGGTTCAGCCCACGTTACTGAACCGGAACAGAATGTAATGACAGTTGTATTCTGTTATGAACAGGCTATTTCCCCTTAAGGAGGACATACTGCAGTGAGAAGGGAAGAAACCTGGAACCCTATAAAATATTCAAAGACATATCCCCCTTGGATGGTTTCTACCTCCCAAATTGATTTCACCAGTTGTAAATCAAGCATTTAATACCTAATCCTGTAGAGGACATTTTATATTCAACCAATGCCCTTACCCTGTGCCTAAAACCCTACTACGGGTACATGCACTTCTGTCAGTGTGAGGACCCCTTTTACATGAGTTACTCTTAAAAGGAATCATGTGGAAATATATTTTGTAACAAAATTAGAGATTAATCCCCTCAAACTTATTCAGTAAATAAATGCCTTCCCAAAGTAGCAGTTTTAAAAACTTTTGATGTGAGATTCCCCTCTGTGTGCTGTGAATACCATCGGTGAATAAAGAAACTGCCTTGGGCTTTTGATAGAGCAGACTTAGGTAGGCCATGAAGACGAGATTGATTGCTGGGAGGAAGGAGGCAGAGTCAGAGAGAATCCATGTAGCCCCAACAGAGAAAGACGCCGAAACTTTGCCAGTAAGCCAGAGATGGGTTAAATTTATGTTTAAGAGTAGCCAAGCAGTGATTTAATTAATACAATTTCTGTATGATTATTTTGGGGCTGAGCAGTCAGGAACCAACAAGCAGTCTCCCTCCAACAAACTTTGGTCTTGAAGTCCTTTTTCCCCATACAAAATAATTGAACAATGCTAAAATCATCTTATTCATTAGTGTTTTCTTGTTGTTTTATGCATCTAAATTTTGATATTAGTAATTCAAATTATTTTGTTTCAAAGATAACAAAACTTTGCAAGCATATGTATTACTAGCCATTTAGCAATTGCAGCAACCTGTTTCATGGATCAGGGAAAATCTCTTCCGTCACTTATGTGATCAGGAGAGTATAAAGCACAAATAATGTCTTCATTTTTTATAGCAATAGTTTTACCTAAAGTTACATGAATAATTGATTCCTAGACTCTCAGGTCCCCCAGATTCTATTGCATCACTGGTGCAGAGGATAAGGAATTCTGATGGGTCAATTTTTTTTCCCATAAGTTTCAAATATTTTATTATTTTATATAAATGCCCTTTATTAGACTCATGATAAATTTGGAAATATTACAGTATGCAACCTACCAGTAATGAACAGAGACTAAAATTGAACTAATATTCCTACCCCCCTTCCAAATGTCAGACCTTGTAGCCCATTTGCATTCTCCAAACTTCTCATTCTTAAGCCTGTACTCTGTATTATTATGCAAGGCTAGAGCCACTGATGAGTCACTGAATAGTCACAAAGAAATCTTAGTTCCTCTCTATCCAATGAGATAATGAAGAAAACCTTGATGTCGAATTATACTAGGCTCCAAAAAGAAGTTTACCTTCCCAGTGTGATTGATAGCTCCTGTAACCGTTCCAGTCTGAATGTCTCTATTGCAGATATTTACCTTTAGAACCCACCCAAAGTTTTCATAAGAGAGTGGTAGAAAGCCAAGTGACAGAAATCCAACTACACTGAATTTAAAATGGGGAATTTTATATGTTCTCCTACATGTTTTATGATCTTCTTTTCATGTAATCCACAAGATTGTGATTCCCTTATTTTCCCACATACGAAGAATATCAAACATAATCCTTAAAGTGGGAATGATGACTGGAAAAAAGAAGTGTTTACACTCAGTACTAACTTGCAGCATCTCGAATGACTATGTATTTTCTCCCCTTTATAGTCCACATCTTGATGTTCTACAACTGCATCTATATGATAAATAAAATATATAAATAAATAAAAACATATAGTAAATAAAAACATACAGTAAATAAAACCAGGAGATCTTTGTGGAATGCACACATTTAAAGCTACTATAGATAAAGCTAAAGAAACCAGATCAAGCTGAACACATCACTCATGTTCATCACAATATTGGGGAATCTTCTGGATGTTCTTCCATTGTCCAGTGGCCTATGATCATCTTGTTTTACTATCTATCGTATGGTACCTCCCACCTTGACTGTGAAGAGCCCTAGAGTAGACACCACCTAGGTGGAATTCATCACCTCCTGATGCTGTGTGTGTGATTCTTGTCTCTAGTAGGGCAATATTACCCTTGCCCACAGGGGCTTCTTTCACTCCAGAAACTCCATGGAGACAAGAACCAGGCTTTCAACAACTTTTGTCCCTGGTTGGAATCACTGATACTTTAAGCACACATTCTATATTTATTTTGTACATTTAGAAATGGCCTATCTGATCTTTAAGCACTTTATGATATATGCCATTGCAAACACAAGCACTCATTCAAAGGACAACGTTCACAAAGCGGTAATGAAATCAGCACTTCTTATTTTCTCTAAGGTCTCATATTTTTAAGATACGGGTCATTTGTAGAATTTGGAACTGCTTTTTATGATCCAAGTCTAACCATTCCCTTCTAGTAGACTTCTACATATTTTCAAGTTTATTTCAGGTATTAGATACCCTACGAAGTCACTCCACATACGTTTCTGTTCTATATGCCTTTTGCCTTCTTTAAAATAAACAAATGTGTGTTTCTATGGTATTCGGTAGAGTTCATCTTTGTATCTTTGTAACTGCTGCATAATTATATTAGACATGTGAAAAACAGTTCAGCAGGAAATCAAGTGCTGACTCAGTGGGTATTTTTATATCTTAAGATATTGAAATATAAACAGGCAAAGGGAGTTAGATGCTGTGTCTAACATGCAATCTAATGACAAATTATATTTAAACACCAGTAAAGAATTTTTTCCATACACATACTTTTCACAATGTGTTAGTTGTTTATTTGTTTGTTAAACAAAGCAGCTAAATAAATCCAAGAAAGGAATGCTTTCTTAAAAAGAGTTGCTGTAGGTTGAACATGGTGTGCATGCATTCACCTGAAAAGCAAACTCAGAGGATTTATCATTTCATTGTTTAAAAATAGTTTCTATGTTTTGTGACATGGATATATGCATACATTCATGTACACTATAATATAATAAAGGCTTCCTATATCTTCCAGGGGAGTTTTAGGCTTCTATTAAATATCACAGTTTATATTCACTAGTTAAAAATGAGGCAGGTCAAGAAAATTGTCTATATACAGACAAAATATTGTCAGTACATGCTCTCTTGAAACTCATACTTATTTAATTGCAGTGTCCAAACTTTGCTCTTCCCCACTTTTTATCCAATTTTATTCTGTCTTTTTCTTCTAGCCCATTATCATGTGTTCACGGTGAAATTATAACAGCTGGAGTGTGGCGCCAACTGCAGCATCATTCCTGGCTTATCTTAGTGGGTAGCAAAAACACTTAGATGTCAATCTAAGCTCTCGATTCAGAGTTAAATCATTGTAGAGTTAAGAAGCCAGAGTTTCTCAAGAGTGAAAATTCCTCTGCAGGAGATTTCACAGATGTAAATATTAAATTTCTCATGCTCTTCTGAACTTCCTCCATCCCAGCCAGATCCACTCAGTTCTTTTAGTGGGAAGAGAAACTATGGATTCCCCAGCGTGTTCCATAATCTCTCGTGAGGAATTTTTTTTTGAAAAAGGTGTTAATCCTAAAATTTGAATAATGGGAAATCTTTTTCATAATCAAAATTGCTCTCTCCTGCATTTTCTCATGAAGATTTGGTGAAATAAGAAGGGCTGTGAGCAGATGGAAACATGTTTTACAGAGGCCCACTCTGAATATTATCTGTGTGAACTATGTACACTTTATTAATCTTCATGAGCAGATATATAATACAATTCAGGGTTTGGGATTGAGACTAGGGCTGACTTAGGATCAAATCCAGATCCCTCAATCTATCTGGTAAACTTTGTACTTTGTCTTTGCTTTAGTGGGAAAAAGAATGGACGGCAGTGCCCCACCACTATGTGAAAGCTAATCACATCAGCAAGCGTAGATAAGATCAGAGCACTGTGCAGAGCAGCACAGAGCAAGCATGACACTCTTAGAACTCTGTGACCTAGTTAATAGGACTAAGAGTCTCCAGAAACATATACTCCTCTTCCATCTTTACTTCTAAACAGAAGCAGACTTCTGAGTATTAAAATTTCACCTCCAATTCCAGCTTTACTTTTAATTTGAAGTAATATCACTGGGACTGTAACAAAACATCACTCTTCGTAGTGAGGCCAGCAACTTTAATCCAAAAAGGGAGCTTATCTGAAGCATTTTTTTTTGCTTCAACAATCTGCTTTAACCAGCCTTGTTAAATGATTCTAAATGTTGGTTCATAGACATTCCCCACTTCCCTTCTCTGTGTTATGACTGATCCTGCTCCAGAATGTATGTTCAGATCCTGAGCCACCATTTCCTTCAAGTTTATTTTTTAGCTGTATCTTTGCCCTTCTACTTTCTTCATCTTCAGAAACGTGTTCTGGGCTTAATCCTGCCTCTTGCTATGAAGAGTTTAGCTTGACACAGTCAAGGTACATAAACAACTGTACTGAGAAGAGCCAGTCCTTTTTGCCCCAGGCATTTGTTTATTTGTGAAGATTTAGAGATATTTGATACTTGAGGAAGAACTGCTGTGTTTGGCAAGGCTAACAGAATTTTGGTTGTTTGGGTTGGGAAGGGGCTCCACACTTAAAAGTAGGCAACACCAGTAATCAGTACCTACCACAATTTCAACTCACATTCTTTTCCAAAATTGCTGCAACTCCAAGGTGGTCACTTCTCTTTTCTTAGCTATTAAGTGTTGTTGTATGCACACCGCCAGCGGTGATCACTTCTCTTTTCTTACCTATTAAGTGTTGCTGTATGCACACCGCCAGCAGTAACTAGCTGAGTCAGTGTGGCCCTTCCTGTGACTAATAGACTAGTCTTTGAACTTGGGCTACTTTGAGGAAAGTCTTTGTCCTATAGAGCCCTAAATATAATCCTTGTAAATGTGACTACAGGTTGACTAGCAAATATCAACCCAAGTTACTATACATTAAATGGCTAACATCTTTATGCTTGACCACTTGGTTCGGTGGAAAGATGCAGATGACTGGGGACATTCAAAGCGAATCAAGGCTCTATTTTTAGCCTCGGTCCCAAAGTTTTGGATTAAAGATTCTTGTAATCAGAAAACATGCTGCATTTTCATTCTTTCGGCTTTGCTGTTCTGTAACCTGCTGCCACTTGTTCAATACAGATCAGATTAAATGATAAACATACTTGTTGGGTAATGAATTATGGGATGGCATTGTTCCAGGCTTGCCTCACGGCTCTTGAAGGCATGAAAAATAGCATTTACTAGATCAGAAGGACTGGCTCTTGGGGGGAAAAGACAGGTGACCCAGGGCTCCTCTACACTAGCATCTTTCTTGTGGCCTCTGACTCTCCAGAATGGTTGATATCCTAGGGTTTGGTACTCTATCCTAGGGACAGCAGTATGCCATTGGTGGCCCGCATGCACTTGAAAATCTGAATTCATAATTTCTATTTATCTACTTTCTGTGCTTTTTCTGAAGTAAATGAATAGGTAATGACAATGGCAGAGTGGTTTCTAAAGAGGCCAGGAAGGAGTCAAGCTTTTTTTCTAGCCTCTTTATGGATTATTACAGGATCATTACTGGATTATTATAAAGTATATTGCCACACCAAAGATCACATGATTCAAGTCTGTAGTATCATTCTCAATACACTTGTCATTTGGAATAAACTGGGGGCAGAAGAGAGAATGAATAAAAGAGATGAAGAAGATGTGAAATAAAGTGTTGGGATAGATACAGGATGACAAGGTAATCAAAGAGAAATTCCCAAGTCAATATTCAAAGAAATAAAGTGAAAATCATGCACCAGGAAAGGTGGCAGGAGAATTAACAAGAACAAAAGAAAACTGGCCTGAGCTATGCACAATGTTGCATTCATCTTGAGCCTACATCAGTCATTCCCTTTGTCTTAGAATGACATTGACTCCAATTCATCCCCACAGGGAAATTCTTTGGATGCTACCTCATTTCCCAAGAACAAATGCTATCCCTTTCATATTCCCTATTTTATTTTTTCACTTTGTTTCTCTCTTAATCAGTTCTATTTTTGTGATGAGAAACTATGACCAAGCCAACTCTTATAAAAGAAAGTATTTATTTGGGACCTAGCATACAGCTGCAGAGAGTTAGTCTACTAGTCCCATGATAGGGAACATAATGGCACAGGCAGACATGGTGCTGGAGAAGTAGCTGAGACCTATATCTGGATCCTCAGGCAGAAAGCAGAGATAGACACTGTGCTCTGTGTAGGCTTTTGAAACTTCAAAACCCAGTTCCAGTGACAGTCTTCCTCCAACAAGGGTAACCCCCTTAACCCTTCCCTAAAGTATACCAACTGAGAAACAAGCATGAAAGTACATGAACCTTTGGGGGCCACTTTTATTCAAACTGCAACATTCATTTCATTCTGTCCTGCTTCGATGAGAACACTGATCTCCTCCTAATAATGCCTATATGCCTATCTGAATTTCTATGTGTTTAAAGGCATTTGGCATGCAACTATGTTCCCAAATCATTGTATTTGGCACAGGCATATAATTCCAGTGAGCCTCTTAGGCACTTAGATCTCTTTTTCCCTACCTGCATTTGAACCATCAATGTCCACTTTAGCACTTATTGCCTCTAACTTTCTGTGAATGTGGTACAGATGGATGTGGATGCTCTTGTTCTACACTAAACACAAAAATGATACTGATCCTAGTGAAGTGCTAATCCTGACTCCAATACCTAATGTGCACACTGAAGCATGGTGAATCCTTTCTTGATGTTAAATCCAAAGTCTTCAGTTTAATCAGCCTGTATTAGCATGTAACTATATAAGCACATGCCTGTTTCACTTTGGGAGCCATGCCTTAATAAATGCTTAGTCTACCTTGCTTGGATCAAGGATGTGAGGGAGGTGGGTAAAAAAAAATATGTACCCACAGAAAGATCTGTACCTATTAGTAACACGTAGGCTTTGATCAATTACCAAGTTTTTGCTGTTTTCTTTTTCTATTGTTGTGAGGAAGGGAAAGAAATGGAGAATAGATAATATAGACTAAATAAATAATGGTAAATTCAGAAAATAATAAAACCTTAGGAACAGGATTAACTACAGAAACTATGAAGAATTTATTCCTTTGAAAGAGTATAGATAGATCTATTGTGCTCTAAAAGGCATAAAACTATTACTTAAAATTCAATTCTGATTATACCCAAGAATAATTAATATTTCCATTTCCCAGATGAGGAAACTCAAGGCAAAACCAAAGGAATATTGTGCCTAAAGATAGAAAGCCAAGTCATAGCCAAGGCTACAAATTCACTTAATTCTAGAACCCCAGATTCTTCTCCACCAGTGGTCAAAAACACAATACACACTATTCAGCAACTTAGGTCGGACAAAGGAATTATTCTAGCAACTTGATTTTAGGCCAAGAAAAAAAAAATTCCTTAAATGCTATCAAACTAGTGCTCTTCCTGGGAGATTCAGCCATCATTAGTGAAAAGCTTCATTTGCAATGCTGTGTGCACTTCCCTGTAGTGGGCCTGAGCAATGCATTATCATTAATTCAAAGATAATAATTTAATGGGCAATTATATGCTTCTTGCTTTGGATACTTTCAGGTCACCAGCAGTAGTGTGCATGCCTTCTGTAAATGACAATTGCGAGTTCCCGTGTACACAGTTCTAGAGTTTTGTCACTGTGCATCCCTCACCATCAAGTTCTGTACAGAGGACAGTCTTTAAAATTGGAGTTCAATGTCTCTGGATATTCCCTGCAAAGGATATTCTAAACAGTTAGGTTTCTTCAAAGTCCTCAACTGCTCTTATAGCTGCATGAAAAACAACTCACATTCTTCAGCTCCCAGTCCTGGTTTAATTCAGTCCAGTAAGTACTGAGCAAAGACAAATCATAAGATGAACGAACATGAAACACCCGGCTTTCTCCTCCTTGTCTTCATTGCTTTTAAGTTCAAACGACCACCTGACTTTGGAGGTTAGGTGACAAATGCAACACTGTGAATAATAGGTGCTTTTGTTTATGATTTTTAAAGAATTACTTGGTTCTATTTTATGCATATGAATTTTTATTAGCTTGGAAACCTTACTGAAATATTTCTACGTTAAAAAAGATATTAGAGGGGGCTGGAGAAATGGCTCAGCAGTTAAGAGTACTGACTGCTCTTCCAGAGGACCCGGGGTTCAATTCCCAGCACTCACATAGCAGATCACAACTGTCTGAAAATCCAGTTCCAGGGGATTTAACAACTTTACACCAATGCACATAAAATAAAGATAAATAATTCATAAAAAATTTAAAAAAACATATAGGATATATATTTTGTTTTAAGGCACTCTTCTACTCTTTTATTATTAACAATTATTTATTATTTAATATTATTTGGTTTTTAAAACGTGGTTGCATGGTGTAGCCTTTGCTAACTGGAACTCACTCTGTCAACCAGCCTGGCCTCAACTTACAAATATCTGCCTGACTCTGACTCTCCCTCCAGAGTCGGGGAGGCAGTGTGCCACCACCAGCTGGCTATTTTATTTTATTGAACTATGTTTTTAAATTTGAAAATAACTTCTCTTGTAGTGTGGACCGTTTGGGTTCCTTGTGCTGGGGGAGATCAGGAGATGACTTTGGATTTCCTGGAATGAGAATTCTAGACGGCTGTGAATTGCTACATGGCTCATGGATCAATCCCCGGTACTCTGCAAGAGCAGTAAATGTTCATAACTGTGAGCCACCTGTGTTGTGTGTCCTCTAATCTCTTCTCTAATTTCCAATCTGGAGCTAAAATTCTAGTTTGAAAAGTCTCAAACCTCTGCCTTTTTTAAAATAAGTTTTAGTAAAAGACAGCCTGCTTTGACAATAACTGCTGCTGGGTATGTCAGGCCCCTTTATGAGAAAACACTTACACTTTTCAAAGAAGGGGCTGACTGTTGATGAAATGTATTATTATTTAAATATGGGTGTAATTGCATACTAAATGCCTTCAAATGTCCTTTCCTTCCTTTTCTTTCTGAGAAAACATTTTGAAGAAAGTTGAGCATGCTGTCTTTATGGTG
The DNA here is from genome assembly GCA_001685075.1 of Bramus lutescens. Lineage (NCBI taxonomy): Eukaryota > Metazoa > Chordata > Mammalia > Rodentia > Cricetidae > Bramus > Bramus lutescens. Next base: position 188,665 of record LOEQ01002386.1, on the reverse strand, counting down.
TCAAGCTAGAACACCCGAGAAGTAATTCTGCCAGCCAGCCAGTTCAAACATTTGAATATGTGTCATATGATCCTGACTCCAGCAGGACCTAAAATGTTACTGTTTTCTCAATCCTGAACTGATTTTAGCTGAGTATGCTCAAGGATGTGCTTTTGCTTAATATTATTTGAAAATGTATTTATATATACATAAATAATTAAATATTTATTATGTGTATGACCTCATATTCCCATTCTTTCTTTATTCCTTAACTCAGCTTAGGAAATAGGAATTAATGACAAGAATTCAGATTAAGCAGCATATGAAAAAGAAAGAATATTCAACTGAAGATTTTGTACTTTCTTTTATAACCCAACCTTTGTTACGTACAATATCCTGAACAAATCACTTACATGTTCAAGTGTTGCTGTCTTGAATATCTATATAGCACTACCTACTTTCAAGGGGTTATTTAAGGATTAAATGCATTACATAGCTTATATAATTCTATCCCACTATTAAGTTGTTCAACATGGGTCCTAACTGTTCTAATAAACAACAGCTACAGGGTATAGTTTCTGGAGATAGGTATGTTGCTGGCAGAGATCTAGTACTCCTATCTAATCTCTTGCTAACACATGGGCATCTAACTCCAGGCACATGGGTCTCATGAGAAATGCTAATTGATCAGTATGGCAGGCTCGATCTATAATCACTGAAATACTTTGGTAATACACACAAAGTGCTATCTCAGTCTCATTTAAGTTAATCTGGCACAAGAGAATAAAGGATGACATCTCTATTCACAAAATATTTAACAGATGGAAATGCCTAAAATCCACTTCTTAACTTAATTTCATTTGTTTAAATCTTTTTCTCTGATGAGATGGCATCCTGACAGGAATTTTAAATTGTTCTCCTGGAAATGAATATTTCTCAATCATTATTAGAACCTTCTCCTATGGTGTTCTGTTGTCCTGGATAGCTTTCATATACTTGTTAAATACAACAAACACCTTTTGAAATGTATTTCCCAAGTCAGGGTCTATGGCTGTCAAGATACATACTGCATCAGACACTCCATAATCAAACTGAGTCACAACTCTCTAAAACATTTTCACAGTGATTCCACTATTTCTAAGTTCTCATGATCTTATTTCTTCTGCTTTACATCATGATTTCGAAAATGGATAATTTTCAAATTCTAGTGTTTTTACAAATAAAGCTTGCCTAAAGATCACAGTGCAGAACTAAGTTACTAAAGGCTAGGAGCTGGTGGCTCACACCTTTAATCCTAGTACTTGGGAGACAAACACCTTTAATACCGGCAATACAGAGGTGGAGACTGTAGGGGATATGGCTTGGCAAAGCGAGGAATGTAAGGAGGGAGAAGATAGTAACTCAGATGTAGTTTGGATAAGCATTTTCGATATGCAGTCTAAGAAGGCTGTCTGAAGGCAGGAGTGTCCCTTTGGTCTGAGAATTCGGGTAGAGGTAAAAGGTTTCTCGAGTAGATAGCTGCTTCTCGACCTCTCAGCTTTCACCCCCTAATATCTGATTCCAAGTTTTATTTATTAAGACCAATTAGAAATCATGCTAAAATTAATTGTACATTTAAAGTTTTGTGATTTATGCCTAACCAAGAATTAATTTTTAATGCAAAAATTAAATACATATTTTATATTCTCATTTTTGTTAGTATAAAGAACATGACTGCAAAAAAATCAGATTGATAGTAGGTTACCATTTGACAATTTTCATACATTTGCAGCACTAATCTTGTTAATCCTAACTATCTGTTTCACTGTTATAGCAAGGGCTATTTTTCATTTTTTATTTGGGAATAATTTTTACTATTATCTTAAATTCATCAAGAGAAGTCCCTGTTGGCATTTTTTTTCTCTCCACTCACATGGACCAGATTGAGTTTCAGTCATTTATATTTTTCCTTACCTCTGTACCTCTATGGATATCTCAGCCCAGCACAATGGACTCTTTCTCGGGCCAAAGGAGGGGAAACTCTAAGAAAACTGGGTTTGGGGCTATTTTACTCCCTGTAGTATCGACACTGCGAGGAATGAATGATGGGCATATCCCTGACAGGGCTTTGGTACTCTTGTCTTCCTGTAGTTAATAGCTCCTTGCCCCCAGAACATCTGCTTTCTTTTGTCTTTCTCATTTTGAGATTCCTTGAAAACGAATCTTTTGTTTCCGGCTTGCCCTGAAATGTTTCTTAAACACCTGTTTGGTGAATTCATTTACTTTTGTTTCTTAGAACAGAGTACATGATTGCTTATAATTGGGACAACCTTGATGAATATTAAAACAGAGGCATCGCTCTCATTAAAATTGGAGCAGAGGTTAAGGTTGAGTAGATTGTATTCTATTCATAAAAAAAAACATTTTAAAAGTAACTACTGCTTATATGCCTTATAAGAAACATTTTTTTCCCTTTAGGCTTCAAATGGTCTTAAGCTAATGCAATGGAATTCACGTTTTCTTCTCTCTTAAAAGATGAAAGTGATAATGGCACTTGAGCGCTATAAATTATAAACATTTCATGTCTGTACACTTCTGAATGGACTTAACACTTCTAATAAACCAGACCAGCAAAAGATGTATTTTGTTTTACTGTTCCCTTAGTGTTACAGGGAAGAAACTGCAGACACATTAAGGCCTTACGGGGGGAAATAGTTACCCGAAACCAGGAAAGGCAGTTTCCAAGGCCCATGTCTACCCAGACCCAGGCATTCTTTCCACTTAAATATGCTATCAACCCACACAGATGCTGTTCTTCTGTATTTAGATTCTCTTGTGTGAGTTTCCTATTCGGACAGGGTTTCATCATGTAGCCCCTGTTAAAAAAATAATCCAGATCTCCCCCCTTCCATGTCTTCAGTGCTAGGATAACAGGTTTGCCCACCACATCCGGCAATTCTTTTTACAAGTCTCCACTCAGGAAACTCTTCATAGCTCACAGATGCATCCTTCTGTACACCTGGGTATCTATCTGTCCATCCCCATGTCTCAGAGATGCTTCCTTTCTTTTCCTGTTGCTAGCAGAGAACAAAGAGTGGCTTTTAGAGCATATAGCTCTAATTTTACTCTGAACTCTCTCTGTGGTTTACATAAGTGTCCATTATGCTTTATTAATGTTCCTCTTTCAACATATTTCTTTTGCTATGGATTATAAACAAGGGTATTAATATTACCTGCTTTTTCACATTTTCTTTATCACAGTGTTTCTCGAATTCAGTATCATCTCATTTGAATTTCAGCAGCTTTGAAGGTTTTATCATGTCTTTCACAGAAATGTATTTTAATTCCAGGTAATGTGTATTTTGATTAGAAATAAAACAAAAAGAGCGTTCTTTTTATATTTTCTCTGTTGGTGTGTGTGTGCATGCGCTACATGCTCATGAACACACATTTGCACTTTCCAATACAGACACCTGTGAAGGGCATAGATTGGCTGTGGGATGTCTTCCTCAGTCCTTCTCCTATCTTATGCTTGGGGGTGAGATCTCTCACTGAGCCTTGAACTAGTTGTTTCAGCTAGACTGACTAGTTAACAAACTCTCAGGATCTGTCTGTCTTTACTCACAACTCTGAAGTTGCGAACAAACACTTCCATACCTGACTTCCTGTGGGCTTGCTAGGGACTTGAATCCTCCCATTCACATTTTTTTAGGAAAAAAAAATTAGTGAAGTAACATGCAAGATTACAAAGATTGTGTCATATGAGTTTTTACTATGAACCTATTTTATTAGCTTCATTAAGTATAAAAACCCTCATTATCAAAGGCAGACAGAAGTGTTGTTTTAATAACACTACAAACTGATTCCCTATAAAACAGCAGATTTTACATATAGCTTTAAGAAAAGAGTCATACTGATTTTTTATTAAATATTTTAATGGTCTAAAATAAGAAAAAATACAAAAAAATATGAAGATATGAAAAAGTTTCCTTATAATATATATTATTAACTTTTATTAGTTTAGTAGAGTGTAAATTCCTTTGTGTTGGAATGATATAATGAAATAAATCCCAATCACAACATATCTAAACATGACAGAGCATTTATAGTGCAATCAATCAGTCCCAAATGAATATATTTCCAAAAAGGAAGAGACAAACCCACACACTTACTGATTTCAGTAGCAATGATGGTGATGTTGTGCCAGACACTTAGTTCTCTGTCCAGTGGAGTTGCCAGTGTTATCTTTCCATCATCTGCATTGATGTTGAATTGTCTCTCCAAGTCAGTGTGACGGTCGATGGAAAACCTACAGAACAGAGAGATTATGATCTCCTTGTAGATTTCCTTGATGCTTACTTTCTACAACAGACCTTTAGTAATCCTTGGAGACTTATAGTTGTGAAGCCAAATGAACTGGGAAACTCTGAGGTATCGTAATTTGTAAAACAAAATGACTGAATGAGGCACAGGAAACTTAATAATTATTGTCTAAGGAGCAATTAGATACATTTGCAACATGGAGGTCATAAACCACCATCCATTTCAATAGGTAGCATCTTCAAAAACTGATGCTGATGAAGAGTTAATTGGAAAATCCATAACATTTATTAGACAACTTATGATAATTAGCCATTGCCACGTGATACAATATAAAACAACAAACTCGGACCAGTGTAAGGTGTGCTGGCAGCATGCTATTCTTTACTGTTTAAGAAAATACTGGTTTTTGATAAAATTGTGTGTCATATAATTTTCAGTTAAGTGGAGTTGCCAGCATTATCTTCTCGCCATATGCACTAACTATATAATGACTTAAATAGGTAGTTAAATAACTGTCTTTAGGTAAATTATGACTCTTCCATCTTTTTAGCTTTTTATTCATTAGAAATTGCATATGCAGGCTTTAGACTAGATTCAAAGACCAGCAAAATGCTGGATAACATTATTAAATGCTCTACCAATTAACAATCACCATTAAAGAGTTTGGGATGGTACTAAAAACTACCTAATGTTATTGACATTTATTTATTGATAAATTGTTTAATCACACGAAACAATTAAAGCCATAAAATTTGGTTTAGTAATGGCTCAGCTACAAATAAAACTCAGACAGTGACTACTAGTTATATAATATAGGGAAAAGTCCATCTCAACTCTATAGGGTAATCGAAAAATTCACAAAAGATTCAAGAATGTCACAACATAGGAATTAATATTCTCAACAAAATGTTGATGGTAGGAAGGTATTTATGATAAAACCTTGGAATCTACAGTACCTAGAGATGAGAAGAATGGCTCTTCTACTATAAAATAATGGTTGAGTGAACTACTGAAGTTCCAAAGTTAGCTGTAAAACATCTGGGCAGACATTGGTCTGTCTTACTTACTGTATATACTCTGACTCTTAAAAAGAGCTAAAAATGCCTACTGGATTAATTATTACTTTCCATACCCTAATTTCTTAAATACAATTTCCATGCATCCCTGGGTTCTAGTAATTCTAGCTTTTTCTGTGCTGCTGTTATTACAAACATTGATGGAACAAGTTTCTCAGAGGACATAGTAAGTAAGAATTAGGCAAATCACTGGTGTCTAATGAGCCCCTTTTCCAATGCATGCTCCATGTCTATTTGGTGGTTATACTGCGAGGGACTGGAACCTCTAACCTAAACTAGTTGGAACAGTGTAATGTATTTCCAACAAAGTCCCTTGATTATCACATTTTTAAATTTAAATAACAAAGTCAAGAAACTTGTTCAGAATTTTCTTGCATTGATTTTTGCTGTGTGTGTGTGATGTGGATGCAGGTGTATGCATGTATGGATACATTTGCATGTATGTACAAGCAGACCTGGAGGTTCTAGGCTAGTTTGGGGATCTTCATCAACACTTGCTCCACTTTAGTCTTTATAACAGGTTCTTTAAATCATACCCACAGTTTGCTAGTTCAGGTAGTCTCTCTAGCTAACTTGCCCTGGGGGGACCCCTGTTTTCTTCTTTAGAGACTGGTGGAGATTAAAACTCTGATCTTCTTGGTGACACAGCAAGCTCTTTAACCACTGAACCATCTCTACAGACTGTTATATTTGTGGTTTAGTGTACATTATTGTTGCTGGGTTAATTAATAAACACCTAACTTTTATCTATTTCTAGAAAAATAATGAAGTACCTGTATAAAAGAAATTAATATGAAAAGAAAAAGTAAATTACACATAAGTCTTTGGTTCTTTGTAGATACTATCAATAGGACTGTTTATTGACGATTGTCAAAATTTCTCAAAATGAAATCTTAATCTAATTGAAGAGTATTGGATAATGATGTGTCTCTAACTATATGTAAAAGGCACAAACTATAAATTCTGTTTGTGTTATTTAACTTCCCTAGCTATAACAAAGGCCTAAATATATACTTCAGTTTTTAGAGTACCGGCTTATTACAGACTTTATGTCATCATTCATAGGAATTTATTAAATAATCAATAATTGCAGTCATTTATTAATATTATGAATAAAACCATAGTAACATTACATGATTTCACAATGGAGATGGCTGAAGAGAAAAAGCGACTCAGTTGAAGATCCTGTTCCACCTGAACTGTGTCAAGGAAGGCTCCAGTGCTTCTAAAGAAGCTTATTTTATATATTTCATTGCCAGTTTGAGTTCATGATAAATTTTCTGAAGAATGAGTAACCTGTGAGATAATTTGGAAACATCTGCTCAGGAAGAACATTTCAGCACTGCATTTTTTACCAGGACAGTGCTAGCTAGCTGTTTTTTCTGTACTTTATAGGGTTCACAAATGAGAATTGACTCATTAATCCTCCTTTATATAAACTAGTATAGTATCCGCACATAAAATTTGAAGCTTTTGTTGATGTAGGAGGGTCATCTATGTGTTACTTTCATTGGTTAATAAAGAAACTTCCTTGGCCT
>LOEQ01002386.1:162518-176439 GCA_001685075.1 Bramus lutescens | reverse complement strand
GTGTGCCCACCCACTGAGATGATGGGGCTGATCTAATGGGAGCTCACCAAGGCTTGCTGGACTGGGACTGATGGAGCATGTGATCAATCAGGACTCTCTGAACGTGGCTGACAAGGAGAGCTGACTGAGAGGCCAAGAATAATTGATCTGGGTTTTGATTCCACTTCATGTACAGGCTGTGTGGGAGCCTAGTGTGTTTGGATGCTCACCTTCCTAGACCTGGATGGAGGGGGATGGGAAGGGAGAGTGGGGTGAGGGGAAGGGAAATGAGAGGAGGGGAGGAAGTGGTAATTTTTAATAGAAAAAATGAAAATAAAAAACCTCTTCTATGCTGGTCCGACCTATTATTTCATCCATATAAATTCACAATAGCCTTCAGCAGATGAGTTTTGCTTTTCATAATTTTCTGAAATCGTCTACATTTTTTATGTAATCTAAATTGTTTTGGGTTTACAATATAAGGCACCTAGATACAAAATAATACTATTACACCATGAATAGAATATTTTTTTTAAATTTTGGGGTATTTATATACCCTATATAATAAATAGAAATTTAGAATGCACATGTGTGATTCCTTCTGAACCTCATTCATAGATCAAAGAAAAAATGTTCAGCATTGGATAGAGATATTATCTAATTATTAATATTACTGTCAGAATTAGGTACATAAGACACACTGCGCTGACCAATATGAAATAAGCGCATCACAGCCACAAGGGCTCTCATATTATTTATGGGACAATATCACCCTCGGATGCTACATTTATATATAATACTAGAAATACAAAGAGGATACAGAGTATTAGGTTGGGATGTTTTGTACACCCTAAAATTAAAGTTAGGAATACGAATCCCCCCAAAATTGCAGGCTGAATGACTAAAAGGAACCCTATCTGCTCTTCTCTTCCAAATGAAATCTAAGGGAGTCAGACAGCCCTTGCTAACCACATATAAATACAGTGAGATAGCAATCTACAGTCAAGCAATGAGGGGCCCCATCAGAAACTGCTTTGTTGGCATCCTGGTCTCAGACTTCCCAACCTCTGGTTGGAAACATAAAATACTATTGACTTAAGATGCCCAGTCTATAGTACTTTGTTAAAAGTTTCTAAGACAGACAAGACTCAGTGTAAGAGGTAATATCTTTTCTCAATTTAGTATTCACCTATTTAAATATGCTAGTAATTCTTAAGAATTAAAATGGGAGATCTAAGTAAAGATGATTCTCTAAATAAAATAATTAGGATTTAGGCTTTTGAATGCCAGTAATAAAGTATTCTTTCATCATTTTTATAAACCTCTGGATAAATTTTAAGCCACATCACTTTCTCACAAAATCTGCTCTGACATTTGAGAGCATGGTTAATTTCTTTGTTTCTTCTTAGGCTGTCAGGAAAACCCCCGGCCATATGCCATCACATGTCCATAACACTTGGGATAATATACAAAAGTCACTGGTCTGGGTTCATAATTTTCTATCAAGGATTCATCATTAGCAAATTAGAGGGAAAAAAGACAAAACACTCTCAAGGAAATATAAGTTGGCTTATACACAACAAACCAGGACTAACCATTTGAATTTTAGAATCTGATCTGTCCTTTTAAGTCCTGTAAATGTGACCAATGATGCAAATGTCTCAGAAACCTACACTGGTCACTCAGCCTGCCTGAGGTTTCTCCCATACTGCACTGAATACTGTAACAGAAGGTAGAACACAGGCTGACCTAAAGCCAGGACTCTTCAGCTGAATCTCAATTGAGGGGGGTGGGAGTTACATGAATCTCTTAGTCTTTGTTACCAGTCTATAAATTGTNAAAAAAAAAACCTAACGACTTTACAGTCTATTGCTTTGCAGTGAGATGAAAATAACAGATTGAAAATATAAAAGTAAATATATAAATGATGAGATCTCTGAGGGACCAGACTGCTATGGGAAAGAGAGTCCAGAAATAGAAAGATGTTAGCTAAGATCCTAATTCAAATAGTTTAATAGCTTCGGGAAGAGCAAACTGTCCTAAAAGACTCTAACACTATTCCCAAACTCTTCATGGTATTTGTCTGCATCGCTATTCACCTCTGGTACTGTGGGTATCTCAACAGAAGATAGACTTCTCTAGAAGAGAAGAGAAACTAAACTAGCTTTCTAGGTCACGAGTCTTCCAGAAGTCATCATTACCACTTGGCCCCAGTCTTTGTTGAGTTTTCTTTCTGAAGAATATCTCTCCTATTATTCTTCAAACATTTGCCTGACCTCTGCTCTTTCCTTTCAAAAAAGAGTAACATTAAAAGAGTTAGATTTTTTGCTGTTGTTATTTAATAGTGCTATGTGGAGAAAATAAGTTATTGAGTAAGCTTATTATTATATGTCAATTGTGTTATTAAAAAGATTGGAGTAAAAAGAGAAACGGAAAAAAGTTTGTGTCCTAGTATTAATGTTCATAAAGGAACTATGTTCTAGCTAATACATTGATTTTATTTACATGGTTAAAATATCCTTATTCCTTGATGTTTTATGTATTTGATTTGTGGATCCTTCACACAATTGCTTATGATGTTTTAGTTGAAAGCTCCAGCTTTGAGCATAATCTGCACACTGAAGAATCACCTTCCTGCCACAATAAGAAAAACTTTTCATTACTAGAGTGGGAAGTTGAATGTGAGCAAATGAGAATCTTGGGCCATGATTATATCAGCTTTAATGATGAGAATTTTGGAAATAGTTCCTTTCAAGTGTAAAGGACAGGTTTTAGAAGCCATATTATCTGTGATAACCAGTATTCACAAAAATCCTATTGAAATTTTTTTTATTTGTAATCAATCCACCACTTGGCTTTATTACAGTCTTCCTCTACAGTACAGTTGTGCTTCCTGGAAATAAATATTTAGGACTTCATCAATTTTCTTTTCAGAATTAAGGCAAAATATGCAAGAAATGCCAAAATGAGCACATGGTTCAAAGTGGTAATTTAACACAAGCTCAGTGACCGGACATGAACACATGTCATCGGTTTTGTTCAATTAAGAGGAGCTTTCAGACATCAGAAATGAGTATGAGAAAATAGAATTGCTTGGTTTTGTGAAAACAACCGAGTGAATGCTATTGTGTTAAGAAACTGCTACATTACTGTTGGTGCTGATTATTAGAAACAACTTTTGCCTGATTAATGTGATACTCCAACAGACCTAAATCATCTTCATATTTACAAGACAGTATTTGGCTCAAAACTCTTACCTCTTATAATTTTGAGGTTGGATGGGAAAGTTTTATATCAGATCAATTGCTTTTAATGCACACACACACACACACACACACACACACATACACACATTATACCATACTTCTTAACTTTCTTTTCTTGACCTATCCCCATTCTAGTTCAAGGAAAAGAAGCCTCCATCCACAATGAATTCCTTCCCACCTCTGCAGTTAAGAATATCAGAATGTTCCTTGGGTCCCCGTGAGTAAAATGGGGGTTTAGAGGGGAGGGGGAGGGTGGAAGGGGAGTGGGAAAAATGTATAGCTCAATAAAAATAATAGAAATAATATCAGAATGTAACATTTTGATGATTATGACCACTTGCAAAATGTATGAGGTTCTTTTGTTATTCCCCGTGATTCCAGGTCCATACAGCCAAACTGAAGATTGAATAAGAAGTATACTCCAGAGGTTTACTTATTATTTTAACAACCCCATTGACAAACAGCAGGGTGTAAACTGCATTTTCTAATGGTGATGTTGGTGAACTATCAGATGATTTTCTAAAGGCTTAATTCATTTGTTTCTAACCACTCTGCTAAGTACTCTTGTTTCTGTTTTAAAGTCACCTCATGAAAGAAATGTCTATGTGCTAATGTTAACATTTCCTTTAAACAAGGCAATGTAGTTTCTCAGACTGTAATCCAAAGTGTTGTGGAAAGAGTTTTTATTGTGGAAGATACTTGCACAGCTATCGTTATGTTAAACATTGACAGAGGCATTTGAAATATTATTATATCAGAGTTCCAGATGAAGAAAAACATAATGTTGTGACATTCCTCTCTGCAATTGTCAAAGGAAGGAGAATGAAAACTCAACCTATATGTTTTTCTAGGCATCTTTTATTTTAGTTATGGTCAAATAAAGATATTTTAGTTTCCAAATATAGTTCAGTCTGCTTGTCTTTTCTTTCTCTGTGTGTGTAATGTGTGTATGTGAGTGTATGTGTTTCATTACAACTTGCTTCACATACACATTGTTATAATAACTTTACAAGTTATATTATGTACAAGTTAATTCAGTATTGGAAAACAAAAGACATGCCCTAAAATAGTGGTTCTCAACTTGTGGGTCATGACCCCTTTGGGGTGGCACATCAGTTATGTACATTACAATTCATAACAGTATCACAATTGCAGTCATGAAATAGCAAAAAAAATAATTAATGTATTGTTGGGAATCTCCACAACATAGAGAACTGTTTTAAAGGGTTACAGCATCAGGAAGGTTGAGAACCACTGCTTTAGAGCATGCTCACAGTTTCCTAATATTTTCCACTATACCCCACTTCCTAAATAACCCATCTGTTGTGGAATATTATTTTAATAAATGTTACATCTGTGTATGTTGTGGAATAGTTCTTTAATGATGTAAATATATAGTGCATTCTTTTGTGTTACATTTGTTTAACTCTGTGAAGGTGTGTTACTTTGCCTAAAACACCTGGGTGGTCTAATGAAGCGCTGAATGGCCAATAGCTTGACAGGAAAGGATAGGCAGGGCTAGGAGGCAGAGAGAACAAATAGGAGCAGGAATCTGAGGTGATGAGGGAATGAGAAGGGGAGCAAGAGAAGAAGAGGATGACACAAAAGGCCAGCCACCCACCTAGACAACCACCCACGGATTAAGAAGAAAAAGTTACAGGATAAAGAAAGATAAAAGCCTAGAGGCAGAAGGTAGATGGGATAATTTAAGCTAAGAAGAGCTAGCAGAAATAAACCAAGTTAAAAACCAGGCATTTATAAGTAATAATAAGCCTCTGTATGGTTTATCTAGGAGCTGGGTGACAGGCCCCAAAAGAATTAAAAGAGCCAAAGAGTAACAAAACCAACAACACCCATCTACCAAAAGTACTATGTTTTGATGATCTATCCTTTGAAGTAGATTTATCGTAGTGATAAAAACAAAAGTAATGATACAAATTAATGTGATACGAATTATGAGAGCAACTAGCTCTTTTAATGGCCTAGCATTTTCTAACTGTACAAAAGCCATGATATTAGACAGTTAGGAATTTCTCTTGCATAAGAACCTATACATGGCAAGACAATATAAGCATATAGCTTTCTTGGAGCTAAAAGTGAGACAAGAAAAGAGCCAAAAGAATATAATTCTACAAAAACTATTCCTATTAAAAATAGAAAAGAGGAAAAAATCCAGTATAGGTATATGTTTGTCCGCAGAGTTTAAACAGGACAATGACTATTTTGTTGTGAGATATTTGTACACAATCTGAATTACTGCGATTGATGTAATGAAAAGCAGAATCACACATAACTAAGCAAGAGGTCAAGGAGTGATTTCCAGGAACAGAAATGGAGTAGAAGAATCTAGGCAAGCAGGAGAAGCCAACAGAGGAAGCAGGTGGTGCAAGATGGAGGACAGTCAGGGCCACACGACAGAACATAGATTAATATAAGTGCGTCAATTTAAGTTATAACAGCTAGCTGGGAACAAGCCTAAACTATAGACTGTGCTTTCATAATTACTAAGAAGTTTCCATGTCATTATTTGGGTGCTGACTGGCAGGACAGAGAGAATCATTTATGCATTATACAATTTGACGCAAAGTTAGTAATCAGGGAAGAAGTGTACCAAGTAAAAAATCAAGCAGGATATTACAGATGAAACTCAGGAGAGTTGAATTTTAAGATATGACAAGTCATTTGAAAGACTATTTATAATCTTCATTGTTCACCTTGCAGACACGGGATTTCCACCAATTTTAGTGAGTGTCAATAGGACTACAGCAACACAAAAATATCAAGACATCCTATATTGAAAGGTAGCTTTCTTCTTAAAGGATTATCTTTTAGCACTATTGATCAAATTAATTTTATCTTGCTATCCACAAATAGCATTCAAATTAGGCAAATGCTACACAGATAAAATGACAGAAATAGTATATCACCACCTAGCAGTCAATATAGATCACACTCCAAATTAATATTTCATAAAACATTGAACTAATTATTGTATCCTTTCTATCTTTTATTATTTTGATAAGCCTTATATATTAATTTATCTTTTAATTATTCATATTGAATGGGAGAGTCATCCATATAAAATTAAACTACTTTAATTACCCTAAAGCTTATAGTTGTAAATAAAGATACTATATATTTCCACAATGATAAAGCCAATAAAATTATATATATAATGTACTGAGCATGGTATTATGATAAGCAATAAACATACTACAAATGCTAAGTAGCTATCAGGAAGAATTATTTTAATCAGCTTCTTAATTTTTAATTTTGGTCAAATGTGTACAAAATGCAGAAAAATTACTCATAAAGAAGCATGCCAATCAGGAATCACAGATAGATAGTGCATAATTATATCAAGGCAGTTTGGGTGAAAATTTCGTGAATTTACTTATGTATTGGAATTTTAGCTGGATATCAGACCCAATTAGGAACAGTAGAAGTTATTGTATTCAATGTTAGGAATTTTCTGGTTAGTAACACATGTATGCTAGTTGTTGCAAATTAGTAATACAAGGATATCAAAATTACATGTTTAATTGACTAATATACAACAGAAATAACACAAGTACAACACCTCAGTATTCTGCCATATGTAATTCTTTCTGTGTCATAAAATACTTTAATACAATAAACTTCCATTTGCAACTCTCCTAACTGAATGTCTGTTGCCTTTATATATTTTTTATGCAAAGTCCAACATCACACATCTTAATTCCAGTTGATGTTAGCTTGAATGTTGCCAAACAGGCCCTGTGATTACACCCTTCTAACCATCATCAATCCACACCTGACCTGGCTAAAATCAGATCCTTCCTTTGGGATGGCAGCTAAACCTTTTGCTCTCCTTTCTATCGTTGAATATATCTTCCATGATTTTTGACCATTTGCCTGTACATCATAAACGTTATTGACATTACTACTATTGTGTGAGAGTCTTCCTGTGGTGTCCTATACAAATATCTATGCACTCCATTTAGGCAACTGAGGATAACAGACCAAATTTAAGCCACCACCGAGGTCCAACTTGATAAGATAATGAATTACTATTGAAATGCTTATAGAAATATGAATAAAGAGCTATTTACAGGAACAGAGATGGCTAAAAGACAGCTATACCACACAAATTTCACCCCAGCACAGGTGAGCGCTCATAAGGACTGAAAACCTGGAGTGTATGGTACAACATGAAGAAATTCAACAAGTCACCCATTACTTTTCTGGCCATCCTAACTGCCTCTTCTGTTTAGCTGAGCTGGCCTGAGAGTTGCTTTTCAGCAGCACTTCCTAAATACGTAACCATGGGGATAAGGGGTGTGAGGTAGCATAGTGTGTCTTGTTTTTTTCAGAGACTTTCTGAAATTTCTGAGTTGCTAATTTGAGGAATTTCTGAAAGATGAATGCTACACCTGCTTTTGGAAGTTCATAGAGATCCTCTACAATAAGGGATATTTTGTCATGCACGAAAGTGCTACACAACAACTCTACAGCTGCTGTAGATCATCACAAATCTGATCTATACCTGGGGACTTGTTAAAAGGCAGAGAAACAAGAGCAAAGCTCCCCCTCTGTTTGCAATCTGATGTCCTTAATAAAGTGGTTCTAATAGACTTTTTATAGAACAGGAAAAAGGAAATTTTCCACTTTCAATATGTGAGCTCTGCTGAGATGATTCTGTATTTTTCTTCTACACCATAAGTCAAATCTTATTGTCCTTCATCAACAGTAAGATTGGTTGCGCAGTGCAGTTTCAAATTGGAGTATAGAAATTTAATGCAAAACACTTTGTTGAAACTATGCCCATAAATAATTTGACATCAAATTAGACTCAGTATACCGTTGCTGTGATGTAGATAAGTGGCTTATTCCTTCCTATTCTTTACTCTTATGGTAAAATGATGTAAAATACTGCTACTCAGATTCTTCAAGCATCTTTGTTTCTTTTAAGATATAAGCATTATTGCTAAGTTTTTTTTCCTGATAAGTATCAGTACTTTACCAAAGACAAGATGTAAAACAGCTGTTTTTAAATTCTATCAATACTTTCTTTTTTATTTCTATCTCTAATGACTGTTATCCTAGTTTTACAACACTAGATCTTTTGTTTTAAAAATATTTTCTTAACTCCTGCAAATCAATAGTTAATGACAGTCACCAGTCACTTTCACCCTGCCCCCAATACCGCAGTGATAGAATTCACGCCATTTGATTTGTTATTTTGGTGTTAGTTTCTGAGATTACCCAACAAATACGAATGTACTTATAGGGATAAAACACATGCTCCTAAATGTGGTAGCATTCTAAGGACTAGAACGGGCAGTTAGAACTGTGAATTCATGGACAAGACTCTAGTACCGCAGGAAACTACCTTTTAGTAGAGTGATAAGTTCACCGTGATGTCAGTGGTGTGATATTCCATTCAGTCGAAACGTGAGCAAATAAACTAGTCTCCAATGTGCTTAATCGTTAAGAATGAGATGTAGTCCACAATTTCTCCTTAAAGAAATAGTGCTTATGCAGATGCTATCTATGAGGGATGCAGTTAGAAATCGAGTACTAGTAGTACATGCTCTATAGTCTTCTTGAGTGTCCGAGAGATCTGTCCCAGGTCTAGCTATTATCAGGCAAACAGTTATAGAGACGCTTGCAATTCTACGTGAGGAAGACCTCCTGTGCTTAACAGTGTTATCTAAAGAGACCCTCTAGGCTAAAGAAAGTAATTCTTTTTATTTGAATTTTTCCCTCCATTTTTGGCTTCTGCGTCTTTTTTTTCTTTCATGAACTCTACCCCTGCCAGGTGGAGGTGGCACACCTTTAAATCCTAGTAGTCGGGAGGTAGAGACAGATGGATCTCTGTGAGTTCAACACCAGCCTGGTCTACAAGAGTTAGCTCCAGGACAGGCTCCAAAGCTAAAAAAAAAAAAAAAACAAAAAACAACAAAAAAAAAAACTCTGACCCCTAGCATGTCTTATACTCCAATGCTCATCTCCAGAACATTCTAACCTGTAATAGATTAGTGACTAGGAATAAGGACATGTTTAATTTCCAGAATTAATATATTAATATAACATATTAATAAAATATACATGACATCACCACTGCTTAACTCTAAATACATATGACTAAGAAAGTGTATCTCTTGCTGAATGCACACTATATTATTAATGAATGTATGCTAGATTTTACTGAATGTTCTACATTAAGGGCACTCAACATGAAATTTTGTTCATGCTTTTACATATAAAAATTCAACCAGAATTAGTGAAAATCTCAAAATATAAAAATAGTGAAAGAAGACCCTGGTAAGATTGGTCACCAGACTCAGTTCTACAAAACTCTTAATATCACTTAGATCTAAAGAAAGAATGAAGCAGGTAGGATATCAAGGTTTCAGTGTCAATTCATGGAGAAAACGAAGCCTCCTCTCCAAGCAGTACTTCAATAGAATTTGCCAGAATTCTCCTTTCATAGTCTGAGTGGTAATTATGTTTTTTTTTCTACTACTCCAAAAAGGAGGACAACTTTAGCCCTAGGTAGAGACCTCAGTGGATATAAGAATAGCCACACAAACATGAAAACTTGAAAATGAATACCCAGATATCATGTAAAGGTGAGTAATAACCCTGCTTTGAGTTGAAGATTGATGGAGCATGTGTGCCATTTAGTCAGGTATTCCTAGCAGTAAATAGGAGAAATCTGTCCCAAGGTGGGAGATGAAGAGCAATGACCAACATCTGAATGATTTTTCCCCTTTATTTTATTGAGATAGCAGGATCTCTCTGTTTAGAACTGACTGTCCTGGAACTATTTACGTAGACCACGCTGACCATGAACTCACAGAACCTGCCTTCCTATGTCTCCTGAGTGATGGCACTAATGTTGATTTCTTATTTCTGTATGTGGGACCCATGCATGTTAACAATTCAAGTCAACAAGGAAACGCCAGTTCCCATTATAGGTAGCTGTGTTCAATCAAGACTAGTTTAACTGATTACAAAAGCTTTGCAGAAATATTTTAGGAATGTTATCTGAAAAGTGCCTCTGAGACAAAATGGAATCCTGAAGGGCCATTGCATTTAGTTATTGAATTGGATCTGTGTGAAGACAACTCCTGTGTTCTTAGGGAAGACAATGAACTTCTTTAGAGTAGATGTTGTCAGCCTCAGCCACCCTACTGTCTGTTACACTCGGCAGCTATAGCAAGAAGAAAAACAAGAGTGACTTCATGCTTGTTCACAGGCTGACAACACAGTCATTAATTCTTCTCCCTTGTATCAGTTTATTAACTATAAATTCAGAGATGAAGTCATCGAGAAGAAAGAAGACACACAGTGTGTTGTTACCAAGCATTGATATACTTTTCGAGGTTTTTATTGAGCTCTACATTTTTCTCTGCTCCCCTCCCTACCTCTTTCCTTCCCCCGCTTCAAGCCCCATTCAGAACTTTGAGTGTTCTGGATGCTCTACAGAGCTCACAGATGGCGTGTGCTGCACTCCACTCATTTTCAGAAAACACCTCAACTCCTTGTCAAAGGAACTTAATGGGGGATCTTGGAGCAAAGAAAGCAGAGTTCAAACTGATCTGCCCACGGTCTCTGTGTTACAAAGAATACCCTAGGGAATGGCTGTCTTTGGAGAAAGGTAATGTGGTTTGATTTTCAAGTTTAGCTGGAGCAAATGCACTTTTATAGTATAAAAAAGGCTTTGTTCAACACTGGTCTGCCGTCTCTCTCTGGAAAATTTACAGAAGGATATAATTTTGAGCTGACTGCAAGCGAAGATGCTATTTAGAGCCATACATAATGAAATAAACCCCTTAGTTATGAATCAGTTATTATATTTCACTGAACTCCAACTGTTTCTTTCTCACTGCTTAATTTCATTCTCGCTTTTGTTATTACGCCTAAAGAAACCATTTTAGCATTTTTTGCATGCACTTTGAGAATCAAAATTTCCATCTACAAGTTTTCAGTTTTTTGCCTCTAATTGCTCCACTGGTTTTTCTGGCTGCTTTAATAAATAATATTGTCTGCATTCTGCTAGTCCAAGAACTCTGTTTATTTAGTATTTCTCTAAGTAGAAACGTATTTTTTGAAAAAGAGAGAGGAAGAGAGAACAGAAAAAAAAATTCCAGACTCCAAATTAGCACAAGTTTCTCTATAAGATGACATAGTTTTACATTAACTTCATTAAACAGCTATAGTTGCTTCTACTCAGATTTCTTAAGGAAACCATTCTTTACACTTGACTCTAAGGCTTTGACTTTGTAAATCTTAGAAACATACTATGTATAAAGGATTGCTAAGCTACCTATGAAGGGACTGGCTTTTCTGAAGTTATTCAATCATACTTGTCACTGTAGAATGTGAACAAAGCTGTGGGATATATCTTTATAAGGAAAAACATTCTGGAAACTGTGAGCTCAATTATTATAGCAAGGAGAGCAACCTGAAATATAAATGAGTGACTAGATATATTTGTAAATATAAATGAATGAATGAATGTGCATATATAACACCGTATGCCAAATTAGTTACAACCAGTTTAGTTAGAACAGAAAGGCTTTTAAATGGTATTGAGAGAGTTTATATTTAAATTTAGGAAACAATAAAACTTTTGTATGGAGAAATGTGTATAGACATCAAATAAATCAAGTTTTAGTTATTTAAAGATATTAGGTTCTTGTAACAATACCCTTGTCAATTCCAGGTAGGAATTAAAATCATGCAGCATCTGTGCAAAACTGCATGGAATTTCCTCAAAACATTAAAAAATCAACTGCAATCTGATCTCACGGTCTCAGTTCTGGGTATTTACCAGAAAGAAGTGACATAAGCTTCTTAAAATTATGTAAGCATTCTCAAGTTCACTGAGACATTAGAGGAATCGTATTACTATGTCTATTTAATAATGTTAGATAAGTAAAATACAATATATAATATGTACATATATACATACAATATATATATATACGATATTATAAAATATATAAATACAATATTATTCAGCCTGAAAACAATGAAGATATCAAAATATAATAAAATATAAGTAGCCATTGGAAACTTTGCAGTAAATGAAATGAAATACTAACAAAAGGAAAAGACTGCATGGTTCGCTTATATAAAGTATCTAATAAAATTAAATTATTTAGAGAAGTGATGACAGCCATGGGAGAGTGGAATAGAGGAGCCGCTGATTGATGAACAAGCATGAATTTAGTTACAAGGGGCTTTGCTTGCTCATAGGTTACAGCACTGGGCTGAACCCTACACAGTGTCATGAGAGAGAGAGAGAGAGAGAGAGAGAGAGAGAGAGAGACCTACACACACACATTTACAGACACACAAAGTTTTATTATTGCAAGACTGAGGAGGGAAGCCAGCCAAAGTAGAGAATTATTCCAAATTAATTTAATATTCTGTATAGTCAGAAATGCTTCTCTTTAAGCATCACCGGTGACGCTGGTGGTGAATAGTGTTTTCATGACAAGAGCTCATTACCAGCCTGCCTGGTAACCAAAATGAGGCACAAAAATGCCATCATACCAGTATCAAAACAGCAACAAGCTGCTCTTGTGTCGAGTGGGTCCTTATGCTCAGGAGACGGATCAGGACAACAGACTATGTGGCCACTGTGGTCCAGTGTTAATCACCTGTTCTCTTACTATGTGGCCATTGGTCTGACTTTTAATTAAAGCAGTTCATGCAATCATATTCAAAGTGAAAATTCTGAAAACAACAGAAAGCTGCCAGTTTAAAAAGAGCTACCTTTCACTTCATAACCACAGTGACTCCCAGAATAGATTTGAAATAAATTGATTGTAGGGAAATGGGCCACATGAGCTTTGTACCCAAGTGTCCACTTAATTTTAAAACTCACTGTATGTTAGGTATCATCTTACCTGCAAATAATTCTCCATATTTCACACAGTTCTGTGACTTTGCCACAAAACACGGCATTTTGACCAAGCATCAGTTGTTATCATTCTCAGATTCAAGAATCTGTAATTAAGTAACCCATTGATGAACTCAGAAGTTAGTGAAGGGAAACTGAGGTCTGGTCCTTTCATTCGTAGCAATCTGCTACACCCTAGTGGACGCATATTCCCCTCATCCTTGAAGAGTTTCAGCCTCCTTTCCGCAAAACTAAAACCTTACCATTTCTCAGTACTTTGGAATAATGTTGGATTCATCAAATAAGCGTTGCATGGATTCCCCCATTCATCTCCCAGATCACCCTGTAGCTCACAGCCAGGAGGAACACATTGCATAAAGCAGCAAAGAGGACGAGTGGGGCCATGGCAGACGCAGCTCAACACCAGAGATGAGCTATTTTTCTGCTTCCCTATAGTCATACTGGTGTTGATGAAACAGCTTAGAAAATGAGGAGTTCAACTTGCAGTTGCACTGATCAAGGATAAAGATAGGAATTGTGTCATACAGGTCGGAACCAGACAGTAGGGGCCCAAAATAGCCCCCTGCAAGAACTTTGTCTAGGAAGTCTCCAGTGGACACTTCTCAGTCTGGCTAAGGCAAGTACTACCACGAAGTATCAATGAAACCTTCTGGAGGTTGCCCTTGTTATAAGGAAGTTAATTTGCTTGGGTGTGCTTTTCTAGAGGATATTGAGGCTGTTGTCTCCTCAAATCTCTCTCTCTCTCTCTCTCTCTCTC
>LOEQ01002386.1:126591-158473 GCA_001685075.1 Bramus lutescens | reverse complement strand
CCCACAGGGCAGGGAACCCTGACTGCTTTTTGGACTGGAGAAGGAGGGGGAGGGTGGATGTGGGGAGGGGGATGAAAATGGGAGGTGGAAATTTTTAATATTTAAATAAATTATATAAAAAAGAACACATCACTTCATAATAATTGCATTGTAGCTTGTGTGATGGACACTGCATTTCGAACACACATATTTATGTGTATGTGTATTTGTGTGTTTCTGATGATAATGTGTGTCTCTTATTTCTTGGGAAACCATGATTTAATACATTCTTGAAAACTTATGTGTTGTTTGCTTATAACAGTAAAAATGTCAACAAATCAAGGTTTGAAATTATTCTATTACACTCATCTGGTTTATTACCTTCACATTCTTTCTCATGATTGGGTTGTGAGAAAAGTAAGGATGTTTTCAGACAAAGAACATGGAATAACCATGAAAATAATTTCATCTAGATAGATCCCACCATAAAGTCACTGTACAACTTTATTTTGTAGCCTGGAAATTGATGCCTATTTTTTTTGTTTTTTTCAGGATTCTTCCCATCCTTACATTCCACACTTGCCCTTCTCACAGATATTATTCTGCATGTCTATAGTTTGTTATTTGTGTTTCTGAGATGAAAATGGCCTGCAGACCATTATTCAAATCCTCACATGGAGGTCTATACTGTGGGACAATGGTCCTGTACTTTGTATCTTAATAAAACGCTGATCAGCCAGAAGTCAGACGAGAGGTATAGGTGAGGCAACCAGGCAGGAAGTATAGGCAGGGCAATGAGAACAGAAGAATTCTGGGAAGAGGAAAGCTCAATATGCAGTCATCATCCAGATGTAGCCAAAGCAAGATGAGAATGCCTCACTGATAAAGGTACCAAGCCACATGGCTAACACAGACAAGAATAATGGGCCAATTTAAGATGTAAGAATTAGTAAATAAGAAACCTGAGCTAATAGGCCAGCCAGTTTATCATTAATATTTTTCAGATGTACAGTTGCTGAAGGACACAAAGTTAATATAATCATATAATGATAAAAATACATGGAAAGCAGCTATTAAACTAGCATTAAAACTAAAATAGCATTATAACATTTAAATTGTAAATAAATAAAAGATCCAGAAAATTTACTTTTCTAGAGATTCATGGGAAAAAAAACATTGCAAAAATGCCAGTCAGTCCTAGGTATGTTTGGAGTTTTTATACCTACATTTAGACCTTTTACATACACACTCACATACAAACTCTCACACACGAACATACTCATTCACTTTCAGACAAACTCTCTTTCACTCTCTCTCACACACACAGAAGCTCGTGTGTGTGCGACCCCCCACAGACAGACAAACAGACAGACACACACACATACACATGCACACACACTCATTCATATGACCATATTTGAAATAAACTCTCAAACACATTATTAGGCAACAGTTCAACCTTGGAGACTAGCACAAAGGTAAGAGATGTTATTTAAGAGCAATTTCAAAGTGAGCATCTTTACTGTAATTTGTTGACTTCTAAAAAGTAAAAGGTGTCTACAAATCAAATATAAAATAACAGAATTGGGCCTCCTTTTAAAACAAAAAAGTAATTTGAAGAAGCGATTATTTTTCATCCTAGGAAAAGTTTCTAAGCTAGAAATTTATAAACGTGGTATTTTTAAATGGCACAGAAATATTTGTCTTTTTGTAAAAAAGAAAAAAAAAGTCCAGAAGTGCTGACTAATCGGAATGCTCACAAACTGAGAAGAAGTTCATTTCAAACCCACATTCAGAAACAAGATAGGCACTTTTAAATGCGTTGACATGGTGGTCTCATACCTCTGAATTCTAATATATAATTCACTATATCTGTCATAAGAGACAAAATACCACTGGCAATGCTCATGCAATACTAAAAAATAATAAAGCATAAAATGAAAAAGATCCATACCAAAGTGCTATAAAATGCCTGCTATTTTACATCTCCATATAGCTTTCCCATGAGCTGGAATAACTTGATTTATTTTGATGTTCCTGTTTCTAGGCATTTTCTGTAGCTCTTAGTAGACAAATATATGAATATACACACCACCCACACAAGAGAGAGGATAAAGTGACAGAAAGCCCTTCATCACAGAAGTCTCAAAGGCTCCTTTGCCCTATGGTGCAGCAAGCACTGCACTTAAATGAGAAATACCTTATTGGACTTGAAGTGATATCAGGGTCACGTGCTGTCACTTGGCCAATCACAGAGTTCAAAGCAGCATTTTCATGAACTTCAAGGAGGTAAGTTGGTGAAGAGAAGACTGGAGGCTCATCAGCATCCTCCACTACAATTTTGACTGTTGCTGTATCCTTAAAGGGTCCCCTGCCACTGAAACGTGGGTCGATGTGGATATTGGCTGCCTCCACCTTCAGTGTATAGGATTTTTTGGTCTCAAAGTCCAGAGGCTGTTAAAAAAATGACAAAGATGAATGCTTCTCTCTAAACCATAGCAGCAAGATCAAATGAGTATAATGGGGATGGATGGGAGTTATTCTCATTTAAGCTGGTTTGTGACTCTTAATGGGATCCATTCCCCTAGATTCAACCTGTAAATTTTGCAGGCATTTATTGATACTTGTTTATTATACAAGCACAGCAAGTCTAATCTATTGTTCTGTTTTGTTTCACTCATTTCACTTAGAATTCACAAAATATTCACAGTCATGAATTGTAACATCAAATTTTTGCTTCAGAGTCATAATAAAATTTTACTATTGATGACATGACCAGCATGCTAATCATCTGGTTAACTGGGTTTCTGCTGGTGGCAGATAAGGCAACACTGAATACAATCTCTATTTGTGAACAATATTTTATCATTTCTGCAACAGCATGTAAAATAGAAAGGCTAGAAATGATCATTGTTTAGTCCAAGGAGACCTTTCAAAACATGATTTAGCACTAATTCTAACAAAAGCTTTTCATATCATTTCCAAAACATTTCTACTCTAACTGTTTGTGTGACTGAAATGGGGTTTGTAACATTTTAGGACATTCGTATGTCTCTGTCAGAAGTGCTGTGCTATGGATCCGTCAAACATGCACAGAGTTATGCTTTCATAAAGAGCCCTATTTTGGTTTATGTTTAGATAAAATGAAGTATGGAAGCAAATAAATTGATGCAGCTAGGTCCGGCTTTGCTCCACACTAATCACTTAAAAAAGGAAATTCCATCATGGCTCTCACATCATTCCTTAACTGTTCAATAGACTTTGTCAATGATGAGTGTGAACCCAGTGACATAAGAGGAAACATTCCCTCACACACATTAGAACCAATCTGCACCAGAACCCATCCAGGCAAATTCCTGGCAGCTTACAATAATCCACATTTTAAGAATGTAAGTCTGTCAAGATTCGAGAAGACAGTTTATGTATGCATTGCAATTTCTCAGAAGAAACAGAACTTTAAATCTGCAATGCAGATTTTTAGAAAATAGGAAACTAGAACAAAAACTAACATCAGTGAAGTCTTACAGAGCACTTGCGAAAAATTAAATATGTATTCTTATTTCAAACATCCAAGTTGATTTTTATATTTGAATGCAGATGTAATGGTACTTAGCTCCCCTTCCCAGTGTTCAGTTGGCTGAACACTGAAAACACACTTCCCTGTTTATTCTGAAAGAACAGTGTGTGTGTGTGTATGTGTGTGTGTGTGTGTGTGTGTGTGTGTGTGTGTGTGTGTGTGTGTAGTTTGGAAGAGATGATTTGGGATGGTATGAGAAAATTCAAACTGCAAATCACCTACACTTTAACAGGCTTGTTATTCCATGTATTTTATAAAATCTGCTCAAAATGTTCTCTGTAATGTATTAATAGTATTGCAAATTGACAAATAGTAATTGTGTGGATTTTAAGATACAACAGAATGCTAATACACAAAATGAGGACTTCATCAAGTCAACTGACATATCCATCACCACAGCGCTTTATCAGTTTGGGTAGATACAAAGAATCTATTCTTCTAGAAATGCTGTTCCACAATGCATAAAATATCTTTAATATTGTCTGGTTTTGTAGTTTGTAGCCTTTGATCAACATCTTTCCTTTCTCTTCACCTCATGCTTTCATAATCTTCAGTCTCAGAGAGGTCTCTAACCATTCTCCATATAGATTCTAGATTCTTTCATAGAAGGAGTGCAGGGAACAGTCTGCCAAAATGAGAATATAGGCTTCCTGCACCTTATTCCTTTTTTTTTGTGTGTGTGTCATTAAAAGCCAAAACCAAGCAGTTATCCAAGAACAACTTGACTCTTACTTCTTTTTTTGTCTATAATTTTCAGCCCAGCTTAACGAACACAAAACACACTCTGGTATCCCGAGGATTTTATCAATTAAAAAGCAATGGCTTTAGCCTATAGAAATTTGACCCCCTCATACACTCTTCTCTAAAATCCACTTATGTTTCTCATGTCAAGAAGTATAAGGTATACGTGTGCCTCCAAGTTCATAAATATTAGTGGACAGAATCACAGTGAATAATCAATGTTTCAGTTTATAAAAGTACCTGGCAGGAACAAAAGATAGCAATTAATAAAAACATCAAAAATTGAATTTATTCAAGGAAAATATGGTTATGAATGGTCCAGCAATTGATTTAAACATAACTTCACAGCATTCTACTAGAGATGCAAGCTTTTAAATATTTTTCAGCTGTTGGTCCAATGTTGTATCCCAGCATGAGAATAGCATTGCTCACTAAAGAATTAAAATAAATACAGCCATATCTTCAACTTTGATGGCGAAAATTTTTAATCGAAAATGTACTCAGAAAATTTCATGTTCCCACTGTTGATGTTCTTCAGTAAGAAAATTAAGATCACTACCATTTCACATATATTTTTGAGATCCCAGGTACTGAATGCAATGATAGACACACATACCTCCACTTAGCTACATTTCCAGTAGAAAACTATCCTCATATCATATAATACAATTGCATAGCAGGCTTAGTCTTGTGAATTTTAATTCTTACAAAGGCAACAAAGAAAAAAATATTGGTTCTGACAGTGTGTCCCATCATATTTTTTTTATTTGTAAAATAGAAAATCTATTTAAAACATCACGGCCAACAAAGACGTGAAGGTGAATATTGAAGTAATTACGATGTCTTCCATCACAATGGATCTCTCTTTACACAAGTAAACTTTGTTCTCAGATATCATGAGCTCTTTTTTACATGCTTTTTATAAAGGAAGAGTTCATGACCAAGGGCTTCTTTGCAAGCAGTGTTCTCAGTGAGGACTTGGGGAAATGTCAACACTTGTCAGGAACAAATCAAGGAATGGGGGAGCAGAAATATGAGAGTTACACTGGGACAGCCTAAAATCTATTGAACTTATTGCGTCTGGAGCACAGCTGAGACATGTTCCCACTGAGAACCCATTAAAACTGTAGGTGATTATATCCTGGAGTAGTTTCATCAGTCAATACTAACTGTTTATTCATTTTGTTCTCAATTGGGTACGGGTTAGTTGACTTCAGTGCCCTACATAAAGACTAAGTGATATATATATTGCCTTAGAAAAAAAAATCACTGAATCATAAATGTGGATGGAGTAGTAAGAGGCTGTTTCCCTCCGGGAACTGGTTTCTCGGAGTGACAGCTGACATGTGATATGGTCCTAAGAGACCGGTGATACTGAACAGAGCTATTATGCAGACTTTCTCATCCTACCCTCCAGCTTAAATCTAAGTACCTACCAACTCTGGGTTGTGCCTGCCTGCTCAGCTCTCAGAGATTTCAAAAGTCCAGTTTCTAGGAGAGAGTTAAAAATTGAAGAAAATATTCTTTAGCTTACCTTTCTTAGTCTTATAACACCATCCTGGGCCTGGGTATCAGAAGTGATTTCAAATAGTGCTGTTCCATCTCCATCAATGATGTCATAGGATGACTGTGCATTTTCACCAATATCCTGGTCATTAGCTTTAACCCTTCCTATTGCCGTGCCAAGAACCACATCCTCTGGTACTGAGAAGTGATACAAACCTTTAAAAAGAGGAGACACACTGGGTAGTACTCCAAAACTGTTCACTCACTGATTGAGCACAATTAATTGGACATTTCCTATCTTCTGGATATCCATAGAGATGCTACCAAGATGGTGGTAATCATGGCAGAATACCTCTTCTATGGAATGTGCAGTCATTTAAACAAGTGTGAAACAAGTGTTTCAAAGAAGTAGTGCACCCTCTTCAACACTCTTCAGAGACAGAGACCTTACCTATTCAACCCTATGTTTACCGAGTATTTGTTTAAAGTCATCATGTCTGAATATTAGTGAGTCTATGTGAATTTTCTTTCCTACTTTCTGTGTGATCATATTGCCTGCCTGTGGGGATATTCATTGCTGCCCCACATAAAATACTAAGCTAATTTCAGCACAGAGAGCTGTAATGTGTAACATGCTGAAAGTCACTTTTGAACTTTCTTTTATATTTACTAACTTGTAGACCATTTTTGATAAAATCCAATTACTAAACTTCTGCCATTCCCTGCAGCAAGCTGTCCAGATACATGAAATACTCCTCTTCTCACCAAATTCGTCATTGCTCTAAAGACTAAAATCCTACCTTCAAAACTCCCTAGGCAACAATACCATTACAGTGTGTTTTCATTCTCCTATGGGGACAGTAAAGAACATCTAATCAGTGGCATTTGTCCTATTTTTATTCCAATTTCTTGGTTGAGATGCTACTTGCAATCATGTTCATTAGTATAGTGGAAGCTGGTGGTACTCGACCACTCTCCCTGGCCATTAACACATTAGTGCTCACCTGGCCTACATCTGTCTACCTGTTCTTGCATATTTTTTTTTGCCTCAGGGCTTTATCTTACCTTCAGATTCCATTTCATCCATTGCATGTCAGGCAGAAAGAACTGTTTCAGCACTGATTTGCTTTACAGATCCAGTCATCAAAGACTGGCAGGAGTTAGTTTATGAAATGCTAGATCCACCCTTTTTTGAAGGGATATCTTTGAGTCATTGCCAATTCTAAAAAAATGTTTTCAACAGTTCAGACTTTTCTCAGTTGGATAAAGGTGCATGAATTCACAGTGCTAAGTGTTTGTATCGTACACCCCTTTTGCTTTCTAACATGCCTATTCTTACTCACCCACTGGTGTTCCTTAAGGAAGTTAGATTACTTAGATTCAGGTTCTTGTTTCAGGGCCTGATTCAGGCAAACTGAGCCTCGAACAATCAAAAAGACTGAGTCCTCATGCAATCACCAGGGGAAAACAACCGTTCAGTGAACAACAAGCCCAGAGGATGAGTTAAATCTGTAGAACATTACCTAATTACAGTTTAAATGCAAATGGTGAATCCCTGAATAACCATGGTTTGTATTATCCAGTAGAGTTTAAGACTAGTTCATTTGATAATTAAAGATCCTTGACCTCCTTTCCTTAATGATGAATTAAAACTCACTTGGAATCATAATGTTATGGGACTGAAGAAGAAAACCCCTTTGCAATAGTTTTACCATAAGGTGGACAAAGAAAATAATTCTGTCTAACACAAGCTGCTCAATTAATTCATGGTTTGTATTCAAAGTGAATTTGGAAATTATCCCTTCTGTGTTCTTATTACAAATTAGCCAGTGAGTGGACTTACCTTACTGCCGATCCTACAACAAGGAGCCTTGAAAAGTCAAGAAAATGGAACATTCCTTTATCCCCTGCCATTCTGTGTACTGGGCTTTTTCTTTAGGGATGCCAATCAGCTCCCAAATCATGACACATGGACTTATTATTCTTTTTTACAAATGCCCTGTCTCGGCCTAGGCTTGTTTCTGCCTAGTTCTTTTAACTTAAATTGACCGGTTTCTCTTTATCTACCCTTTGCTTCTGGGCTTATTATGTTTTTACTTCTGTATATATTACAACTGCTGCTTCTCGAAGTCTGTCTGACTGATGTCTGCCTGGCTTCTTGCCCCTCCCTGGTGTGTCCCTAGGTCTCTCCTCCTCTCATTTTTCCTGTTCTCCTTTTTATTCCTCATATCATATTAATTGAATAAATGATTATAGAAAGTGTCTTTATGAGAGGATAATCATGTATTTAAATAATGGTCATCAGCCTGGACCACTAACAGTGGCTGCCTAGAATTCTGTTGAGGTTGCTAAAGATGAGCATACCCTCAGCAGGATGGAGTCAGTGGTTCCTGAAGTCTCTCCTGGTGGTAGGAATTTGGAAGCAATTTTAATGTACAGTTTGTTTCCCTACTACAGGATTTATTTCTTTTCTACAATGGTACAAATAATGGATCAATAGACAGGGACATTATTTCATCATTAACTTAAGTTCTTTCTGATTTATTATCTACTTTACCTGTGATATTTGGAGTTTTCCTCAATGATCCTGAAATTATAAAAATGGAGATAAATGTGTGTCTTGACATGCTTTTCAAATAAGCAGTCTATAACTGTTATTGGGTTGTAATGCTGAGGAAAATTTTCCTAGAAATCTGCCTGATTTGTGACTTGTGCAGGAAATCACTTACTCTGTGCAAATTTTGGAGGATTGTCATTAACGTCAGTAAGGGTCACTGTAAGAGTTGTGGTTCCAGACAGACCTCCGGAGTGTCCTCCCATATCTTTGGCTTGAATTACGACCAGATACTCCTCCTTGGCTTCTCGGTCCATGTTCGGAAGGGCAGTTTTTATAATAGCTGAGGGAAACAAATGGAAAAATGAACTTCAGTAGACCATTCATGAAGCAATGAGTATGTCTCGCACACACACTCACAGATACACAGACACACAAATGAATACATCAAGAGTAGGCTCGAGAAAATTTTGTTTTCTGCTGATATTTAACTGGTATATTTCTGTAATGTTAATGTTGAGTCTTAATGGGGTGATAGGCATTTATAGATAACCTGCAAATGCACCTATTGAAAAGCTTCATGAGAATTTGTAAAATATACTTTAGAAAAGAAACTGCCTACCAAATTAAAGTATAAATCACAACATAGATTCATCTTAGCAGGAAAACCCTGCAAGTGAAACAATGCTGTGATTTATCACACACCCCAATTCCCTTAGAAGATGAGTAAATCAACAAATAGCTTGGAGGCTCTAAGGTCAAAGATAAATTATTCTTTGGCTCACAAATACATTAAGAAGGTGAACAAAATAAATGAATTAGTATAATTAACTCTGACAAATAGAACAACAATCAGAAGTAAAACAGACATTAGATTTAGAAATGTATTAGATTTAGAAATCTCATTATATATGTTTGAAGTTATTCTGAAAGCTTTTTACATAGTTCTCTGTCTACTCACTTATCTTTTTTCAATGATAAATACTGCCCAGATTCTAATCTAATGTCAAGTTCATTATGTGGTTCGTATTTGTGTGTGTATGTCCTTGCAAACATGCAATCACAAATGTAAATGCAATACTACCATTTTTTTCACATTTTACTATTTTACACTATGAATACCACTTTTATTTGCAGTACATTGTGTCTAATCCCACTGATCCTCACAGGCACACGGGTTTTCCTTATGTGAACTTACCACAAGTTTGTTAAATAGTCTCATGGTGACACATATCCAAGCTACCTAATTCCCTCACCCAGTAATTTTGTCATGACCTTGCAACCTACACCTTTTGGTGCTTTACGTCTTTCCTTTTCCTTCTTCTTATCCATCTGCACCTTCTCCTTTTCCTCCTTCTCCTTCTAGTCTTTGGCTGTTTGCTAGTTTTCACTGATAGGAGCACTGAAGATCTCACGACTTCTAGTCAAGTCCTACTACTGAGCTCTGTCCCCCAGCTCACTACTATGCTTTCCTGTCTCTTACCCTTTCACTTAACTTTTATGCATCAAAGGAATCCCTTCTGCATTTTAGTTCTCACAATTAAATAGTCCTATTGAGTGGCTGCATATTAAAATGAGGGTATAATTAAAAAAAAATCTGTCCAAACTTAAAAATCATTGCTAGCACCATGCCACCATTATATAGGTCAGCTTCATCCCTCATTTCCAGACCCCAAACATAATAAATGTTAATCATCCCACTCTATCTTTTAATACCGTACCTCATGAATATAGATAACTCCTACCCTCATTTCTAATCTAGCACCCTTACTGTTTATCGATTCTAAAACTGCACTTACAATTTTCTTTTAGAACTCACAGTTTTAATTAAAACTGTCCGTCTGGGAAGGATTTCCAAAGAGTTTGGATCTTTGAATAACTTGGGTAGCATGAGAGGTGTGAAAGCATCAAGAGAAATAAGACTCATCCAAGCACTAAACATACTTGGGAAAGACAGTGAGTTCTTTCCATGTCATTATTCATTGACGACACTTTTGTATCAAGGCTACCCATACAGTCGGCAGTTCGTTGAATTACATTGGTAGTTTACATATATTTGCCATTTAATAATGATATATTTCAAGGGCATTATTTATTACAATATTTGATCACGATGTATAGAACTCTAAGATCACACATCTATTGTTAGAAGGAGGCTGCTTGTTGGTTCCCAACTCTTCAGCCCTAAAATAATAACACAGAAACTGTATTAATTAAATTACTGCTTGGCCCATTAGCTCTAGCTTCTTTTTGGCTAACTCTTATATTATAATTATAATTTAACATATCTCTATTAATCTGTGTAATGCCACGTGGCTGTGGCTTACTGGCTAATGTTCCATCTGGCTCCAGTGAGTCTACATGGCTTCTCAATAACTCTGCCCTTCTTTCTCCCAGCATTCAGCTTAGTTTTCCCTGCCTATCTCTATTCTTTTGCCCTATCAGGCCAAGCCAGTTTTCTTTATTAATTAACCAATCATATTCACAGCATACAAATGGGAATCCCACATCAATCTATTGTTAAAATGCAAAGACATAAAAGGATAAGTCATTATTGAAAAGAAAAAAGAAACAAGAAAAGCTATAAGATACTCAGACCTATCATGAGCATGCTGGTATACTTTGCTGTAGATATGCATTTCCATAACTCAGGATATGCTTTACCATAAATGGATCTAATTATCATTCAGAACTTTAGAAGATTTTTGGTTTATGTAATATTAGAAAAGTGTTTATAAAATTTAGGAGCCAATATCATCTACAGTCATCTGGTCCATTAAAGTTTGCAATACGGATTTCAAATTGATATAGCATTTTTAATAATCACAAGGTTTTGATATAATGCCTCCATAAGATAGCAAAATTTTTGACGAAATTGTTTGGTGCAGGTCTCTACATAGAACCTCTTTTTGAATAGGAAAAAATTTTTCAACTACTTCAGAATAATGGCAGCTTAAAATTTACTAACCTCATCGTTTAACTTATTGTTGAAATATTTTTTTAAAGTGTGTCAAAGATATTTATACAAAACAGTTTTGTATAAGTAGAAAATATCATGCCTTGTCTAATGTTGCAATAGGTTATAATATCATAGCAGGATCAAAGAATCAATATGGAGAGAATTCTTATCAAATTAAGAGATCAGTGTCATGGGTCTGTATCAATTATAGAATTTAGTGTTCCTCCAACAATGATACCTATCTTTCATACTCCCTGAAGTGTGTCTATATTGACAAGTTAATTGTCCCTGAGAATATTTTCCTTAATTGAAGAAAAGCATACCCAGCTTCTTATCATCAGTCTTCCTAAGTTTCTCCCTATGGAAAATAGTTTTGAAACACACAGAATTCACTATTTCACCTTGTCAATTAGTGACAATATTAAGTTTCCCATAGTAGGAATTCTAAGACAGCTAAGATACATACACCATAGTTTTAGGAACACTGTGGTATACTCCAAATTCTTCTCTCCCCAACTTTTGCCCAACCTTTCCTTCTCTTTGCCCAACCTTACTGTATTTACCACTTGTCTTAATGGTAGAGTTCTGAGTATTCTCCAGCTGTTCCCCAGTTGTATTATGTACACTCTGTGCTGACTCTCAGCAATGAAGAATAATGTTAATGCTTTGCGCAAGCAAACCTATTACTTTCTGAGTTTCTGTAACATTTCACCATTTCAGATCATTTTAGAAGGTGGTAAGAGTGAATAAAGGTGAGTTTCCAGACTGCACAAGAACCTTCATCACATACATGGACACTCTTTTTTTTTTAATTTATGCTTATTCCTGTAGCAAATCTCTGTCTAATATCTCATTGACTATCTTACCCCATCAAGGATAAGGTTGTTGCTGGCACTTCTGTTGCCAGTTATGGATGCTTCTCTTGTGGTAACCATTAACAAAATCATCTTTTGTCGTGAACCCTTGTGTTAAGTTTTTCCTAATTACCCATTCGTGTCAGGTGTATAAAATAAAGTTGATATATTATTACATTCTAATCCAAGGGCTAAACTCATTGCCAATATTGTTGTTTTCCAGGTAGTCATAGCTCAGAAGTATTTTCTTTGTAGTCCCGAGGCTGGATCCCTGAAAATCAGAGTGTGTACAAGCCTATTAACAAAATAAAAATACTACCTTAAGTGAGTAATTCAATAATACCATGCTGGGACGTTTTCTGTCTAACGACTTTGCTCTTTATCTTCTCTTCTAAGAGGTTGGGAGTAACATTCCTGATTGATAAAGCAAGTGGGGATTCCCTCCAAGATTTCTTCAGGACACACAACACAAGTAATTGGCTTCAGTTCAACCTGTATAATGAACAGTTTGCCAGAGCCTACTGCCTCTAATCTTAACCTCAGTACGAGCAGCAATTCGTTACAAAATCCAAGACAGAGTTTTTAGAACTTTCTATGCAGCTACCCCTTGGCTATAAAGGCAGTGTAGCTGATACTGCTAGTGCCGTTCATCTATCCATTTTTCTCTTTGTGTTGTGTCCTAGCTATACATGTTACTTGAGATTTTTATTTCTATTCAAAAGACAGGTCATTTTACTTCCACATCGTCGTATGACTTTGAAAACTCTTAAGATAGAAAACTGAAATTGCATTGAAAGTCTCTTCAGCTTTGACTCATATTTTTACCCCCAGTTTAGCAGCTGTAGGTGTTTATGAACCAAAGAGGATTTTTTTTTAACAAAAATATATTGGTTAGTCCTTTATATCCTCTAAGTTAGAGCAGAAAATGAGTAATTGGAACAGGCTGTTTTTCTTCTCAGATCTGTAGTTCAAAAGGTTGGACACTGAAAGAGACAAAAATCTTCATTTAACTAGCACTGCTTGTCAGTCTCCAGTTTTGATTTTAATAAAGGCAATAGGAGCTTCTTAGCACCTTTATATCACACAGCATAAACCAAAACGACCTTTTGGTAGTTTTGATTTTTAAGAACTCGGTATTGCTCAAGATATGAAGCACACATCCCTTTTATTATCATGTTAGCCTGGGTTTGTACATGTTCTTATGTGTGGATAGTCACTTGTTTACCGTGCTCAGCTGCCTGTTCAAGAGGTCATATGTACTTAACACCCCTTTGCAACTTCGTAGCAAATTAGGGAATACATTTTTTTCAAAATATTATCTGACAAAATATTTTTTCTTTTTGTATTAATTTTTATTGTATTAGATTTTTTTTCTCTGCTTCCCTCCCTGCCTCTCTCATCCCCCCACAAAATACTTTACTCTGTACCAGCTAGTTAAGTCCCTTGATGTGAGTTTTTCTTTTTTTAACTTGCTATTTAAAATAATGGGTTTTATTATGGTGTTTTCCTACACATATAATATTTTATTATGCACTTGTCCAGTCTCTTTACCCCTTCTCCTCCACAGCAGCCTCTGCGCTTCATACTGACCCTTATTTATCATCAATAATTTCTCCTCTGCTTGTCATGTGTTTGAGGAATACTTTCTAACAAAGAAAACCAAGTAGTTTTTCAAACCATAAATATTCAAGAAGAACTTTGAGTTAACACAATTATTTATTACACGTTGATTCCTAAATTTTATAAATTTACACATCATCATTACCTCTTCTACAATTATATAACCTTGTTCAAATCCCACAACATCCCCACAGTTAAGTTTTCTCTTTGAATAATGAAGAGCCCTAACATTTCATACGTTTGAGAAAAGTCAAGCATAATTGCATTGTTACTTGAGGCAAACAACTTGGTACTTACAGTTTAGATTATAAAATATCAGGTGGTGGTACCATTTTGTGATGTGGTAGAGGCTGTAGCAGTTAGGGACTAGGTGGGCAGTGTAGATCATTGAGTTTCTATTGAAGGTTATACCTGGTCTAATAGCCTTACTCTTTCTCTGCTTTTTGTTCACCTACAGAACATCCTCCTTCTACTGATGTTTCTTGCCTCATGTAATTTGTCTTAGTTTAGGTTTTTATTGTGGTGAATATACATCATAACCATGGCGATTTTTATTAAAAAAATAATTGCAGGGGCTCACTTACAGTTTCGAAGGTTTAATACAACATGGCGGTGAACATGGCACCATGCAAGGAGAGGTGGTGCTGGAGCTGAGACTGCTACATCTTGCAGGCAACAAGAATTCAATTGACTCATTGGACTTTATGCTGAGTACATGAATCCTCAAAGCCCACCCCCATATAACACACTTCCTCCAACAAGGACATTATTACTCCAACAAAGCCACACCTCCTAAAATTGTCATTCCTCACAAGAATATTGGATTATGGGGGCCAATTACATTCAAACTACTAAACCATTCATGATGTCCTGCACAATTATATATGGCCAAGAAGCCATGCATTGAACCTTCTGAAACATGTACCTAAATTAGTGATTCTTCCCTTCGAGTTGTTTCTGTCTTGTATCAAGATGATAGAAATCAAAGTAATATACAAGTTCTGCTCCAATCTGTAACACTCACTTCTTAGGGTCACTGTAGAGGCTGAAATTAATATATTTTCATAGAAATTCCCTAGAACTCCATTTTAAAAATCTAATCTAATCAGATAATCAATGAGAACATTTATTTTCCATGAATTAATTCAATGAATGCTTGGAACTGGCACTGGGGAGTTGAGGTAGGGATGGTGAGGGATTTGAGAGAACCATGGCAGAGGGATAAAGTGAAAGAGGGATGTCTTCCTCAGCAATCTACATTGATCTCCTTGCTATGAATAGACCCATGTGCCTGTTTCCCTGGTATTTAAAAGACGTGGTTTTACCTTTACTTTATTCAATCAAATAGAGATTTCCCTAGAGCAAAATTTCAGAATAGAAAATCTTAGACTGGCCCAAGTTCTCTCTAATGCTAAACAGCTGCTCCTTATGTCTAACCATCGAGGGAATGCTTCTGATTACAATCCTGTTTCAGACAACTCAGAAATGTAAAACTTGTATGTGATTTTCCCCATTTCCATTGTCTTTAAAGTTTCATTTGAGAAGCATTTTGTATCCATCTAGAAAACTTCTTTTTATAATTTCCATGATCTCACCAGATTGAGAGGCTTCATGAGAAAGGCAAGGAGATGCTGATTAAGTCTTTTGTCATATTGAAGGCTGATTACTGTAATTCACTCCTCTCGGGTCTTCCAGATTGTGCTGCACAGAGATTTCAGTGGATATAAAATGCTGTGCCAGACTCCTCTTTTGAATGAGTCTTGTTGAACACATTATCCCAGTTATGAAACCCCTACCTTTGTTATCCCCAGAATCCCTTGCTGATTCAATGTGCAATTATTACCTCACTGTCTGTGAGACAGGGTCTTTTGCTTATAAAGTTAAGAACCACAGAGTAGTGAGGATTAAGATCTTGCAGAACACCCTGGACAACATTGTTTCTCTTGCTGAGTATGTGATTGGTGCCACATGCTGCCAGTCATGAAGGCCAAATTCAGATAAGGAGTTATACATCATCCTTGCCTAGCATATTGGTCAAAACTGGTTTGAGGAAAATGCTAAAGTTGCACAAAGATTTCATGAAGAAAGAAGGGGATTTAGGCAAATACCTTAGAAAATGAGTCAATCTGTGTAGTAGGGAGGCTGTTAGTTTGTTTCCTGTCTGCCCGGCAGCTCAGACCTGAAATAACCACACCGAAACTATATTATTTAAATAACTGCTTGGCCAATTACTTAAGTGCATTGTTAGCTAGCTCTTACATCTAGAATTAATATTTTACCATGACTTTCGTGGCCTACCAGCAAGGTTTTACTGTGTCTGTCTCTGGCACAGGCTCCATGGCTTCTCTCAACTCCACCTCCTTTTTCTCAGCATTCATTTTAATTTTCCCCACCTTGCTCTGTTCTATCCTATCACAGGCCGAAGACAGTTTCTTTAGTAACCAATGGTATTCACAGCATACAGAGGGGAATCCCACATCAAAGAAGGTTGTAATTCTTTTCCTTTTTATGCAATAACATACAGATAAATGGATAGATATATAAATGATACATAGATAGATAATAGGTACATAGACACATAAATAGATAGATAGACAGTATTTAGATAAAATAGGAAGGTAAATATATTAACCTCGATCATATTAGTGTCTATATACACTGGCAACGGATGTGTATCTATAGATTATAACTATGGTTTAAATATATTTTAGATAGGCATGTAATAACTGCATAGAGACTTTATTTGTTTGTGTTAGTCCACAACCAATACAACATAACCTCTATTCAGAGAGCATTTATACTATAGGTTCTTTATAAGAAATTTAGAGATTTAATGGGAGGGTGTGAGTTGGCCATTTATGGACTTTTCTACTTACTGGCAGCAACCTCATATATTAGAGAATGGACTCAGATATTAGAAAGATGAAAATTTGTTTTGGAAGAATTATAAGTCATATGACCTTGAGAGGAAAGTGCAAAATCCTTTAAGCCTGCTTACAACATATTTTGAATATTTAAATTTTCAAATAAGAGCATAGGATTTGGTATTATAAGAAGTGAAAATCTAACACTTCACCTGAAATGTTAAACACACACATATGTATATAAGGAAACACATGTTTTGCATTTATACAAATCAATATATAAATTCACATATTATTGTTTGCATTTCAAATATAAACATACATATATGAGAATCAAAATTTAACTATTAATTCAGTTGGGATAATTGGCATAAATAAATACTTAAAATTAGCCAAGTAGGATGTTTCAAGGTATAAATGTGCCTCATTAAGTTTTTATAAAGTAAAAAATCTTTTATAATCAAAATTTTCTAAATGCTTTGTCCCTAATCATGTTTCTGTGAGACTCTCTTCACATCATATGCCTCCGAGACACAGGCTTCGTCTTTCTTCAGATCTGCACATATTTTAATGTATCTACAAATGTGTGTGGATAATGCAGCTCAGTCCATTCTTTCCTTTTACTATACCTCTTAAAGTCCATTAATCTTTTCAGACTCTGCTCTGATGTTTCATCAGCAGGCAAGACTTCCCAGGTAGGACTAATTACTTTCTTCCTTTTTATCTTATGCACTTTTACTGGGAACTATCTTGCAGAAATTAATTTTGCCTTTTGTCCCAATTTCATTGCCACTCTTACTATTTCAATCTGTCCTGAGAGCAAGTTACAAATACAAAGCAATGTCTCATTCATCCTCATATGTTCAAAACATGACAAAATCCTGGAGACAGACTAGGTCTTCAGTAATTGTAAGAGAGAAGAAAAGAATACAAAGAGAAAGAAAATGTATGAGGGAGGAAAAAGCCTAATGGGGAATAGTAACTGGAGATTTTTTCAAACTGCCCAGAGATTAATGTATGAATATGCAAACTCTTGATAGATAATAATAATCTTCCTGTCTCTAGAGACCAGAGATATTAGTGCTGTTGGAATGTCACTGAGTGACTTTAAGGTCCATCATTGTGTCATTCTATTAGAACTGAGTCACAGATTCAAGTTTTATGAACTTTCAAGAGGAAAGGGGATGGCAGTGAAGTCACAACATTGGAGATTGTGGTATTGGGGTTCCTCTTTGTTCATCTAGACACCTTATGCATTTCATAACTAGCATTCAGGTTACTAATTACACGTCTCTACATACATGGGTACAGCATTCTAGTATTACACATATGCTCAGGAGTCCTCAAAATGCTGAATGGTGCTATGGGATGAATTTATGAAAAAATGGCATATAGTGTATAAAGATATAGATAACAAATGATGCTCAACTCCTACTTACTACATTTAAAGCTCCATAGTTATTTATCTTGAGGACACATGTTGACATAACATCCAAAGTCTCTTTCAAAAGCTGATAGGAAAACAATTAGTTTTTGAGAGTTTGAAAATTTACCATCTTGTAGGTATTAGGAGTTTGGCACACTAGAACTGTAAGAAAAGTCTTATGCAAGGTTGAATAGTCTGTGGCTGTACAAGGACTCCTATCTCTTGTCTCTTATCTCTGATTGAGAAACACAAATGACATGATATACTTGGCTTTTGCTGAAAACATCTCGACAGCATACACAGTTGCATGTTTGTCTAGCTATCGCCTTCTAAGACACCAGGGCATCTTAATGAACCAGATAGGCATCTTTTGGTGTATTAACCTCTCTTCTATGTGTTTTTGTGTCTGAATAAGCTTGTGACAGAACAGTAAGCTGAAAATTTAAAATCACTGAAAATCATCCGAGTATCTCAATGTAAAAAATTGCATTCTTGAATGTAAAATTCCTGTTTTTTTTAATGTGGTATATCTTTAGATTAAGAAACTAAGAACTCTTAGTCATTCCACTGTGTAGATCATAGCCATATTTGTGTCCACATCCATATGGAGTAATATGTGATATCCTAGCAAATGAATTAACAATCACATCACATCTCTACCTTGTTAAATACAACAAACATAGTGAATGTCAGGAATAGATTTTTTTCTATCGTAGCTCTTTAATCCGCTGTTAAGGAATTCTGTGCACACCACCATTTCAATATCAAAACATGACTATCCAATAGCTGATGATAC
This sequence comes from Bramus lutescens, assembly GCA_001685075.1. NCBI lineage: Eukaryota > Metazoa > Chordata > Mammalia > Rodentia > Cricetidae > Bramus > Bramus lutescens. The sequence goes on along the minus strand of LOEQ01002386.1, from coordinate 139,597 downwards.
TTCAGTGGCTAATTCTGAGTTATATGGAAATACTTGCAATTATTCCTATTCAGAAATAGGGTAAAAATTATTTTCTATTGAAAACATATGCAGGTAATCCTCAATCAAGTAGAATTATTTCTGTGAAGAACATGATGGCACTACTCTTTCCCTAAGCCACAATTCCAATAATTAATTATATACCAAATAGGAAAGGGGTGGCTCAAAGAAGGAACGTGAAAATTGCCATGAAACTTGACGCTTTTGCCTGGCATTCTGATCTGAAACAGGTAAGAACAACAGGCCTGCACATGTGCAACATCACATTTTGTGCTCACCCACAAAGAGGTGGTCCTGGATACAAGCATGAGTCTAAAATGAATTTGGTGACTATTTTCAAGTCTTAGAAAAAGAGTCTCCTACCTATAAAATGTATATAGAAACACGATGATGACTATTCTTGGTTTTCAGCTTGATTACACCTGGAATTAAATAAAATCCAAGTGGCTAGGTACACTTGTGAGGGATTTTTTTTTCCTTAATTAAATCATTTGAAGTGGAAAACCTCACTTTTATTCCTTATCTTTTGAAGTGGAAAGATATGGATCTAATCCAGATTTTTTGATGTGGTAAGATCCAACTTTAATAAGGGCAGCACCTTTTGCTGGCAGCCTATATAAAGGACATAGAAGAAGGAAGCATACTCACATTGTGCTCTCATCCACACTGGCAAGTCTGTTCCTTCACTGCCATTAGAGCCTAATAGTGTGGGATTCTAGTGTATACTGAAGACCAGCTGAGACATCCAGACTCCTGGACTGAACAAGGACTGAATAGTTCTTGGACCTTCCCTTGGTAGATGACCATTTTTGGACAATTGGATTAGCCAGACCATAGCCTTTAATTNAGGATAAGGCTATTGCTATGGCAGACCTGATCATGTTATCTTAGAGAGAATAGAAGAAGGACATTAGAACCTTTGGTTAGAAAGCCATTGTGTTGAGAGCTCAATTGGATGTTCTATAGGAACTTAGAAGACAACAATGATTAGAGCAATGCAGATGGTGGATTCCTGGCAGGAAATTTTCACTATTTATGTGAAGAATTTGTGATATCTGATCAGCTGGAGCTAAAGAATTGGATGTGAATAACAAAAGACTAGACCCACCAAAGAAAACCATTTGCTTTTCTGGGATAGTAGATATTGACTGGCTAGTCATAAGAAAGTTAAAGAAGAAACCAGTATCACTGAGGTGAAATCTTCTGGAAAGTGGTTCCTGAGAGTCAGTGCACAGAAGCTGTGTTCCAGAGATAGCCAAAGCTGTACCCTATGTCGGCAGCCAAGCTTGATAGTGTAAGAGTCACCAAGGTGGTACAAGTTTTAAAGGCATGAAGGGCTCCTGAAAGATCCTTGGGTTTGGTACTTTGAGAGGCCAAGAGAGGACATTGGAGAAGGTGCATCCTCACTTGCTATTGAAGCCCAGTATTAAAGGGGTCAAGCAAAAATATGTGAGAGACTAGGCACAATAAAGACAGCCCAATAGAGGTTATTCAATAAAATGTAGCCCAGTTATAGAAAGGATTCTAACATTTTGGATATGTCAGTACCATGAGTGATTCTCAAGCACAGCCCTAGTGATGAATTGAGGCCCAAGTGAGCCTAGAAACACACTGTCTTTGCTACAGACAAAATTGATCTAGGTTTTTTGGAGAAACCAAGAAGATCAGGAACGAATTTCAGACATTAGACCCTGAATTAATTAACTATGGGAATGTGGCTTTCCTTTAATCAACTTGTGACTGTGGGTTCTTCCCTCAGTAAGAGAGTGTTTAACTTAGTTTTAATTTTTTAGGCAGCCACACTTTGAACTTTTAAGAGATCTTGGATTTTAAAAGAGAATTTGAATTTTTACAAAGACTGAGATTTTAAAATATTTGAGTTGGTAGAGACTGTGGAACTTTTAAGTTTATCATATGTGTGAAATTTATGAATCTGCAATCTTGAGGTGAACAACAACAAGAAATAGATGTTACATCTTTAAAAACATTTGTGTGTCAGGGTGGCAAGGTGTCAATTGTCCTGCCAAACTTTAGTCAGCCTGATATATTCTAGAGTCATCTAAGAGAAGAGAACCCCAATTCAAAAAATGCCTCCATAAGATTTTGCAGTAGGCAAACATGTAGTGTATTTTCTTAATGACTGGTGGCTGAGGGAGGAGCCCAGCTCATTATGGGTGGTGTCTCCTCTGAACTATTGGTCCGGGGTTCTAAAAGAAGGTGGGCTGACTAATCCATGAGGAGCAAGCCAGTAAGCAGTAACCCTCTGAGACCTCTGCTTCAGCTCCTGCCTCCAGGTTGTAGCCCAGCTTGATTTCCTTTCTTGACTTCTTTCAGCAATAGACTGTGTTGTAGTAAAAGCCAAGCAAGCCCCTGTTCCCCAACTTACTTTTGGTCATGGTGTTTCATCATAGCAATAGTACCCCTAATTATGCCAAACATCTGAGATTTTATAATATAGTATACCTAACAGTTAATAGAGCAAAACATAATCTTAAAGCAAAACTTGGCTGATTTGTTCTTATTCTTTTTATGATTCAAAGGCATTCTGTAGTCCTAGATATCAGTCTGACATACTACAGTGTATTGATTACAGTCTGGCAATATAGACAAGTAGGACATGATGTTTAAGAGCCTAGATTTGGTGTCTCATTTTGTGATTGATTTCTGCCATTTTACCTACAGTTTTTTAATTGATCAAAAAATATTCTGAATATCCTTGAGCTCTGATTTTTTTTCTGTTAGAAGATAGTCATTAAGGTATAGTTCTATTTAATAGCTATAAAGGAAGATTATGAAAGTAAATGATTTGGGCAGTAATTAAAAGCATGATAATTATCCTATCAATACCATAAAGGAGAAAAGTTTCACTACGCTAAGGTCCTGTTATACTATACATGCTATTTACATATGATTAACAATTTGGGGAACAATCTGATTCCATTGTTTCACCACAGGTTTCAATAAGAGTGGTTTTTTTGTTTGTTTGTTTTGTTTTTGTTTTAGAAGCTGCAACCCAAGGTGTCATAGATGTACTAATCACATCCCAAGATTGCCCTCAGAAAGAAATTAGGAATAAGAATGAGCCAAAAATATCCTGTTTCTGCCTTCCACTCCCTTGGTTCTATTCAAATACTAAGAGGAGTTATTATGTTGCAGTAAGCTGCCTTTCGATAGCCTAATTCTTTTACAATCCAGAGGTAACATAACCTAAATATCCAATAACATTTTTTTGCATTCAACAAACTATGCTTGGAAATCCTCCTCCACTCTTCTTTGGGAGTAGAGGGTCGCTTTCGTCCCAACATAGTGGCATCTCTCCTCTCCTTGGTATGGTCCTACAGACTAGTATTGTCCCCTCCACATCTCCTGTGTCTTGTCAGACAATGCTGCTGTGTGATTCCGATTTAATCAGATTGGTGTCAGTGCAAAAGACATCGTTAGGTTTGGCAGAACAGCCCCATTCCTTTTCCCTCTCCCCTGTCATCACTGGGTTTAGATATTGTATCCTTTCTTCTTTTGTATTCTCTTGAATATTTGTGTTTCTGTAGCCAATGTCTTTCATAGCCCACCCATAGGAGTAAAATCAAAGCAACAAAAATGCCAGATGCAATTCAAACAGAGAAAAAGGGAGAAGTATGAGGAAAAACTCACGTGAAAGGGCTGCCTCATTTCACAGGTATTGGTGAAGCTGCTACTGATCAAAGATGGCATCATGTCCCAGGAAGACAGTAAGAAAGAGAGGCAAGGAGGCTCTCTTCAACAACACTACCATCCAATGAGAAAGCAGACCATATTACAACTGATACAGCTTTATGAGCTAAAGCGACTGTCTTCCAACGCCACTCATTGGCTTCTTTTGTGATATTTAACCAGCAGGCAAATATTGGAGATGTGTATATGTATGTATGCAAAGAAATATATTCTGTAAAAGTAAATTATTATCAATAGTGTTTAGCTACACCAGCCAATTTTTACTTTGATTTTTAAAAAGGGTTTGTGGATGTTACATTCCAACTAAGATTGTCACAACATGGCAAAGGGATGTGTGCCCCTCCTGGATTGATATCATCAGACTTTCACAGACAAAAGGCTGAGCCTAACATGCTGAGAGAAGGCAGAGGCAAAACTAGCAAAAGCAAAAAAAGTACAAGAAATTTGCTGGTTAATAGAGTAATTATAAAGAGATTTAAGAGGAGCAAGTACATATAGATCCATTGGTCACTTGGTACACAATGTGAAACATACCTGAGTGCCTTTCCTTGAAATACATTAAATGGATTATGAATTATATTAAAGTTAAATTTATGATAAATAGGTTCCCATTGCTTTTATTTCTCTGGATTAAAAAAAAATAGAATAATTCTAGCTTCCTGATTCTGATAAAACTTTTTGCATTTTCAGCTCCTTCCTCTCTCTTGTGTCTTATAAATATTTCCTTGAAAGATTTTGTTCCAAAGGATCTAAGTGAAGATAAGAGTGTTGGGAATACACATTTTATATGTGGGCACATGAAATAATTAGCTTAACTCAGTTTAATACTCGCTAGTCACATCCTTTTTCTTATTAACTTGGTTAAGAACCTTGCATAAGACTATCTGCAGCAAAAATACCTTCAAGGTGACATTCTGTTTCTTACAACCTTCTAGTTTTTGGTTTTAATAAGAGAGTCTGGGCTTTATAAGCTCATATTTTCTGGTTTTCTCCTCAAAATACAAAGACTGTAAGCCATTGATTCTGAGAAACTTGTAATCACTCCTTACACATGGCATTTTATACTGTGCATTAAATACTGTCCCAGAGAGGACCTCTGTGACCCGGCATGAGTGCCTTATAGAGTCGTTCATGGGCTACAGAATAAGCAATGATGGTCAATAAAAAGATATTTGTCTCCAAATATGACACTGCTCTTTAGAGAGAATTTTAGGACATAGTTTAGGGGTGTGCCTCTATTTGTATACATGTTCATGTGTGTTAAAGTGTGTCATTGGATATGAACTTGTTTGCATGGACATATGGACTTGAGCAGAGGTTAACATCAAGTATCTTCCCTAATTTATTCCACATAAAGCTCACCAGTTTGTCTAGACTGCTAGCCAGTAAGTCCCTGGGATCCTCTTGCATACATCTTTTCAGTGCTAGGATTACAAAAGCAGGACTGCCACACTTGACTGTCATATGCTTCCGTAGCACAAACTCTAACAACAGGGACATCTCTACTGCCCTTCTCAGATAGTTTTAGTCATGGCTTCTATAAATTTTAAAATAGAGAGCACTAGTGTTTTGCTTCTAAATTGACAAAGGGATTAAATAAAAGAAATGGATATGAATATGGATAAGAGATAGTTCTCGTAATCTCCTAAAGTTCAGAATAATAAATGATGTACTTAAAGTATCATTCCAATCAAATGATGGTGAAATCCCTATTTTTTCTATCTCCATTCTAATATTTACCCCCGATGACTATAATGATTTTTCACAAATTGATCAATCACAAACAAGTTCTTTTTATGAGGACACATAGAAAGCACCAAAATATATATCACATGTAAAGACAGATTTCAGACATGACTAGTGCCATTTTAAAAGAATTATTTTTTTTTGGTTTTGTCCCTGGGGTAATTGGAAAACATTACCCCTAAAAGGTACAAATATAAGAGGATTCCTTTGATTCTGGAGAGCCCTGTATACTGTAATTCTTTCCCTAACTGCTTTTCTAATCATTTGTTGTTCTCAGAGTGTGAACTGAGTTTTGTTGGGGGTTGATGTATTAGAGACAGAAAAATATTTATGTCTCACCATCTCTGTAGATGCAAATGATTTTCTATGACAAGTGGATACTTGTGCACTCATAGTGTAAATGGCCTTAATATACAAATAGTTCTAAGGGACGAAACAGGAAACCGAAGAATGGGTCAACTTCCTCCTTTATTTTATATTTATTTTATATTTTATAAAAAACACAAAAGTTTTTTTTTTTCATTTTTACATACCTATCCTTGCTTCCACTCCCTCCTATCCTCCCATTCCCTCCATTTGGCCATTTGAGATTCTTCTGTTGAGAATTCTTGTTTAGATCTATACCCCATATTTTGGCTGGATTATTTGGTGTTTCGATGGCTAATTTCTTGAGGTTCTTTATATATTTTGGAGGTCTGTCTTCTCTCAGAGGTGGGGTTGGTGAAGACGTTTATTTATTCAGCAGGCTTTACAGAAGTTTCTCAGTTTCTGGAGATTCCATTTATTTATTGCTACTCTCAATATTGTGCTACTGGTCTTATATTTAGGAAATGTTTTCTGTGCCAATGCATTGAAGACTACTTCCCACTTTCTTTTCTATCAGGTTCAATGTGATCAGATTAATATAGAGATCGTTAATCCATTTTCACTTGAGTTTTTGAATTGGAATAGATATGAATCTGTTTACATTCCTCTACATGTGGACATCCATCTATACCAACACCATTTGTTGAAGATGCTTTCTTTTTCCCCAATGTATAATTTTAACCTCTTTGTCAAAAATTAGGTGTTCATAGGTTCATTAATATTGAATATTCGGTTTTATCCCACTGATCTACCTGTCTGTTTTTATGCAAGTACCAGGCTGTTTTAATTATTGTAACTCTATAATAGAGTTTGATATTGAGGTGGTGATACCTCTGGAAATTCCTTTATTGTACAGGATTGTTTTGGCTATCCTGTTTTTTTTTCTTCTGTTTTTCCATATGAAGTTGAGTATTGCTCTTTTAAGGTACGTGAAGAATCGTGGTGGGATTTTGATGGGCATTGCATTGCATCTATAGATTACTTTTGGTAGAATTGCCATTTTTATTTTGTTGATTCTACCTATTCAAGCGCATGGGAGATCTTTCCATTTTCTGGTATCTTTTTCAATTTCTTTCTTCAAAGACTTAACGTTCTTGTTGAACAGGACTTTCTCTTGTTTGGTTAGTGTTACCCTGGATTATTTTATGTTATTTGTGACTATTGTGAAGGGTAATATTTCTCTGATTTCTTTCTCAGCTTCTTTATCATTTATATATAGAAGGGCTACCAACTTTTTTTTTGAGTTTATCTTATATCCTGCTAATTTACTGAAGGTATTTATCAACTGTAGGAGTTCCCTAGTAGAGTTTTTGAGGACACTTACATATACAATCATATCATCTGCAAATAACCAAAGTTTGACTTCTTCCTTTCCATTTAATATCCTCTTTATCTCATTTTGTTATCTTATTGCTCTAGATAAAACTTCAATAACTATGTTGAATAGATATGGTTAAAACTGTCATTCTTGTATTTTTCATGTTTTTAGTGGAATTGGTTTGAGTTTCTCTCCATTTAATTTTATGTTGACTGTTGGGTGTCTGTATATTGCTTTTATTATGTTTAGATATGTTCCTAGTATCCCGTATCTCTCTAAGACCTTTATCATGAAGAGGTGTTAGGTTTTGTTGAATTCTTTTTCAGAATCTAATTACATGAGCATATGATTTTTTTAGTTTATTGCCATGGTGGATTTCATTGACAGATTTTCATACGTTGAACCATTCTTGTATCACTGGCATGAAGCCAACTGGCATGGTGGTTGATTTTTTTTCATGTGTTCTTGCATTTAGTTTACCAGTATTTTATTGAGCATTTTTGCATCTATGTTAATGAGTGAGACTGGTCTGAAATTCTCTTTCTTGGTTGAGTCTTTTTGTGGTTTCAGTATTAGGGTAACTGTAACCTCATAAAAAGAGTTTGGCAATGTTCATTCTATATCTATTATGTGGAACAGTTTGAGGAGTATAGATATTAGATGTTATTTAAAGTTCTGGTAGAATTCTGCACAGAAAACATGTGGCTTTGAGCTTTTTTGTGTTGGGAGGCTTTTGATGACTGCTTCTATTTCCTTGCTGGCTATAGGTCTATTTAAGTTGTTCACCAGGTCTTGATTTAATTTTGGTATGTGGTACCTATCCAGACAATTGTCCATTTCTTTTACATTTTCCAGTATTATGGAGTATAGATTTTTGTAGTATGACTTAATGATTTTCTGGATTTCCTCAGGGTCTGTTGTTATGCCCCCCTTTTCCTTTCTGATTTTGTTAATTTGTATGTTCTCTGCTTTTTGATTAGTTTAGATAAGGGTTTGTCTAACTTGTTTATTTTTTCAAAGAACCAGCTCTTCATTTCATTGATTCTTTATATTGTTTTCTTTGTTTCTATTTTATTGATTTCCACCCTTAATTTGATCATTTCCTGTCGTGTACTCCTGGGTGAGTCAGCTTCTTTCTGTTCTAGAGCTTTCAGGTATACTGTTAAATTGCTAGTGAGATATCTCTACTTTCTTTATGCAAGTACTCAGTGCTATGAATTTTCCTCTTAGCATTGCTTTCTTAGAGTCCCATAGGTTTGGGTTCATTTTGCCTTCATTTTTGTTGAATTCTTGGAAGACTTTAATTTCTTTCATTATTTCTTCCTTGACCCAGGGTGACTCAATTGAGCACTGTGCAATTTTCATGTATTTGTAGACTTTCTGCAGTTAGTGTTATTGTTGGATTCCAACTTTAAACCATTGTGATCTGATAAGATACAGGATGCTATTCCATTTTTTATATATGTTGAGGTTTTCTTTGCTACCAATTATGTGTTCAATTTTAGAGAAGGTTCCATAAAGTGCTGAGAAGAAGGTATATTCTTTTGTGTTTGAGTGATAAGTTCTATAGATGTCTGCTTAGTCTATTTGATTCATGACATCTGTTATTTGCCTTATTTCTCTGTCAAGTTTCCTTCTGGTTAACCTGTACATAGGAGAGAGTGGTATATTGAAGTATCCTACTATTTGTATGTGTGGTTTGATTGTGCAATTTAAGCTTTAGTAATGTTTCTATTACATATGTGAGTGTTTTTATATTGGGGGCATAGAGGTTCAGGATTGAGACTCATTTTGATGGATTTTTCTGTGATGAGTATGAAGTGTTCATCTCCATCTCTTCTGATTGACTTTACTATGAAGTATGTTTTGTTAGACATTGGGATAGCTACACCTGCTTGTTTCTTAGGTCCATTTGACTGAAAAATCTTTCCTAACCCTTTAATCTGAGGTAATGTTTGTCTTTTTGGTTGAGTTGTGTTTCTTGCGTACAGCAGAAGGTTGGATCCAGCTTTCATATTCATTCTTGTAGCCTATGTCTTTTTATAGGTGAATTATGTTCATTGAAATTAAGAGATATTGATGACTAGTGATTGTTAATTCTTGTGATTTTTCAGTGGTAGTATCTGTGTGTTTCCCTTTGGAGTTTGCTGGTGTAGGGTTATCTATTGCCTATGTTTTTGTGGGTGCAGTCAGCTTCCTTGGATTGGCATTTTCATTCTAGTACTTTCTGTAGGGCTGAATTTGTGGATAGCTATTGTTTAAATCTGTTTTTTTTTTCCGCAAAATATCTTGTTTCCTCCATCAACGATGATTGAAAACTTTGCTTGGCATAGTAGTCTGGGTTTGCATCTGTGTTCTCTTAGTGTCTGCAGCATATCTGTCCAGGAACTTCTGGTTTTCATGGTTTCCATTGAGACCTCGGGTATAATTCTGATGGATTTGCCTTTATATGTTACTTGACCTTTTCTTTTACAGCTTTTAATATTCTTTCTTTATTCTGTATTTTGCATTATTATACAGCTAGGGGACTTTTTGGGATGTCTACTCTACTTGTGTTTTGTAAGCTTCTTATACCTTCATAGGGATATCCTTCTTTGTATTGGGAAAATTTTCTTCTATGATTTTGTTGAATATATTTTCGGTGCCTTTGAACTGGAGTTCTTCTATTCATATTATTCTTTGGTTTGGTCTTTTCAAGATGACCCAGATTTCCTGGATGCTTTGTGTTAAGAATTTGTTGGATTTAATATTTTATTTGACCGATGAATCTATTTCGTGTGTAGAATCTTCAACACCTGAGATTCCCTCTTCCATCTCTTGTATTCTGTTGGCTATGCTTGCACCTGTAATTCTTGCTTATTTACTCAGATTTTCCATTTCCATTTCTCTCGTTTTGTGTTTTCTTTATTGTCTCTATGTCAGTTTTCAAGTCTTAAACTGTTGGAACTATTTGATTCAGCTATTTCATTGTTTTTCTTGAGTTTCTTTAAGATATTTATTGATTTCTTCCAACTTCTTGTTTGTCTTTTCCTCCATTTCTTTAAAGTAATTTTAATTTCCTCCTTAAAGCTCTCCATCATCCTCATAAAGTTATTTTTTAAAATTGATTTCTTCTGCTTCTTCTTTGTTAGGAAGTTTAAGCCATCCTGTGCATAATCACGTTGCTTTTTAGGTTTTTGAATGAATTCTTGCATTTGCACCCACCCATCTCTTCCTTGAATTCATGCTGGCAGTGTCCTTGCCTCTTGATCCAATCCTTGAAGTTGCTGTCTATGTCTTTGGCAGATCTTCTTGTCTGCTACATACTGTCACTGTCTGTGTATCAGGGATCCACTGAGGTCTTTCTTGGTCCACTCTCTTGTTCGCTCTCTTTGTTCATTCTCTCGATCCTCTCTATGAGGTTGCAGCCTGTGCTTCAGTGTACCTCTCTTGTGCCTCTCTGTGCAGTAAGTCTGTTTGTCTTCTCTGTTCAGTTGCAACCTTTGTTCTAGAGTTCGTTTCGGGTTGCAGGAGACAGGAGGGTTTGGGGACAGAGTGACTTTTTTCTTACTCATTCATCACATTGTGCTGAGTCTGTCAGAGCCTGCAATCTTAACTTTAATTTCCTAGACACAACACAGCAGGAAGGACAGGAAATCATGATACTTTCATCTCCTTACTACAGTACTTCATTTTTGTGAAACTTTGGACTATGGGATTCAAATCCATGACACTAAGAGAGCATCTTTAATGAAATAGCCACTGTGATAATGATTCAAAAAAAAAAGAAATAAAAAATGTGGGCACAAATCACAGGCCTGTGGAAGCTAACATTCAAAGTCTTTGCTGGTAATCCAGGGCATTATGTTTGAATGCTGATAGCATGTATCATATCATGTTATCATAGCATTAACCATACCGGATTATTTTCTATATGTTCTTCTCTTTTTAGTTTCACATCTACATTGCTTGGCCCTTCTCTGTCAACATTTGGTCTCTGAGGCTTTAAATGTTCTCTTGAAAGTTTTCCTACTACAGAACAAATGACTATTGCCCTGCCTACCCCCCGTGCACTTTAATGCTATTAAATTATTTGTATGTGATGCCCACCATTCTTTATTATAAAAGCATAGCCTTAAACTCAGAATGCCATCAGTACATTTCTCCTAGATGCAGACTCCAGACACTGTGGCTGTGAAGAGTCCTCTTTATCTTGTTGATCCTCTAATCAGCTGTAAAAACAGCACTATGATCACATTCTTCCTCTCACCTCTCTTCACACAATAATAGCTACCCTCTGCTGACAATTCTCTTCTTCCTTATCTAGTCATCAACGTCTTTCCTCAACTTATTCTGCTGGCAAAGGAAGAAGCAAGAGCAAATTGACTTTTCTATTGATGTTGACTCGGTTTGAAGGTTTCAAGAATGCCTGTCATATAATTCACAGTAGATTTTAGTCTTTTCAATGTCAACAAAGAGTATCTCCCCTCCCTTTTAAGAAATTGCTGCAGTTTAAATCGTTGCCCTTTCTAAAAGTCATTAAAAGTCATGCTGAAGTGTAATTGTTGTTACAATGGCATAGAGAGGTGGGGTCTTTAGGATATGATAAGGCCATGAAGGCTTGGCTTTCCCAAATGGATTAATGCTGTTTTTCTAGTTGTCTATTTCTTAAAGAGAAACAGATTTGGTTTCTGTTTGACTCTCCCTTTCACCCTTGCTTTGTCCTGCTTGTGTGTGATGCCTGTGGTGCAGCAACAAAGATTCTTGCCTTGTGTCAGAGCAGTGATCTTAGGACTCACAATCTTCTGGACTGTGAGAAACTGTTGTTCATGATACATTATCTGGTACATGGGACACTCTGTCCTAGCAGCACAGATGAACCAAGACAGAAATTCCATGAAAAAAATAAACATATACATATAATGCTCACCTCCAGACCCTTTCAGAAGAGGCCTGGAGGTTTAACTTGATATTTCCCACTTCATCACCTTTGTGATTCAAAAACTCTGGGAAGATAATGTTCAAGAGCTTGAACGACATTGCCATACTTAACACTGAGCTACATGGCGTAATTAATTTATGCCTGTGAAACATTCTGAATACCTTAGAATCAAATTACTGTTGTGCTTATTCTCTCTCTTATATAAATATTTGCACAAGTGAAAATTCAGCACCTTGACATTTATTGAAATGGTTGCATCAAACAATGAGGTAAATTGACTCAGAGATAAGGGTTAGCAGTCAACACAGAAGAAGACAGCCTTTTGTCAATGAGAGAAGTACATTTTGGAGATCAGACCTCTCAGACTACACCCCAACCACTTCTAGAAAAGCCATTCTGTAGGCTGCCGTTTTGTGTTGTTGACCATGTCCTTTGCTTTACAGAAGCTTTTCAGTTTCAGGACGTCCTATTTATTAATTGTTTCTCTCAGTGTCTGTGCTACTGGTGTTATATTTAGGATATAGCCTCCTGTACCAATATGTTCAAGTGTACTCCCCACTTTCTCTTCTATGAGGTTCAGTGTGACTGTCTTTATGTTGAGGTCTTTGATCAATTTGGACTTGAGTTTTGTGCAAGGGGATAGATATGAATCTATTTTCATTCTTCTACTTGTTGATATCCATTTATGCCAGCACCATTTGTTGAAGATGCTTTCTTTTTTCCATTTTATGTTTTTTTGCTTCTTTGTCAACAATCATGTGTTCATAGGTTTGGGGTAAAGGGAACACTCATAAATTGCTAGTGGGAGTGCAACCTGGTATAGTCCCTTAGGATATCAGTGTAGTGAAAGTGGAGCGGGCCTGCTTTTCGACCCGCCCAGCTCCCGCACAGCTAGCTTATACCCA
>LOEQ01002386.1:114094-126316 GCA_001685075.1 Bramus lutescens | reverse complement strand
CAAGGCAGTTTCTTTATTAACCAATGAAAGTAACACAGACAGATGACCCTCCTACATCATATCAGTATGGTGATTTCTCAGAAAATAAGGAAACAACCTTCCTCAAGGCCAAGAAATACCACTTTTGGGTATATATACAAAGGATGCTCAACCATACCAAAAGGACATGTGCTCAGCTCTGTTCATATCAGCATTGTTTGTCATAGCCAGAAACTGGAACAAACTAAATGCCCCTTGACCAAAGAATGGATAAAGAAGATGTGGTACATTTGCACAATGGAGTATTACACAGCAGGAAAAAGAACAGCATCCTGAAATTTACAGGCAAATGGATGGAGCTAGAAAATATCACACTGAGTGAGCTAAACCCAGACCCAGAAAGACAATTATCGTATGTACTCCCTCATGTGTGGTTTTTCATCATAAAGCAAAAAAAAAAATAGCAGCCTACAAATCACAATCCCAGAGAAGCTAGACAACAATGAGAAGTACAAATGGTAAGAGAAATAAGCAGAAACAAGAATTATTCAGGGAGTCCAGATGAGTCATCACTTAGAAATACCACTTCATGCCGGACAGTGGTGGTGCGAGTCTTTAAACCAAGCACTTGGAAGGCAGAGGCAGGTGGATCTCTATGGGCTTGAGGCCATTCTGGACTATAGAGTGAGTTTCAGAACAGTCAGGACTGAATGCAGAGAAACTTTGTCGTGCAAAGTAAAAGTAAAAGAGAAAGAAAGAAAGAAGGAAGTAAGGGAGGGAGGGAGGGAGGGGGAAGGAAGGAAGGAANGAGGGAGGGAGGGAGGGAGGGAGGGAGGAAGGAAGGAAGGAAGGAAGGAAGGAAAGAAGGAAGGAAGGAAGGAAGGAAGGAAGGAAAGAAGGAAGGAAGGAAGGAAGGAAGATCATTTCATGCTCAGCTGAAGTAGGATGTGACAATACCATCTGAACACTCTGCTTCATTGTCTTATGTGTATCTTAAATTAATCATCTGATCTGTATAAGAAAGACAAAGAAGATAGGGTGATTTATCTAAGTGGGTAGAGTACTTGCCTAGCATTAAGAAGGTCCTAGATTCAATCCCTTGCATCACATAAATTAACGATGTTGGCCTTGGTTTGTAATCCCAGAACTTGGAAGGTGGAAGCAGCATGATCAGAAATTAAGTCACCCTCGGTTGAATAGTAAGTGAAAGGCCAAATTAAGATAGAAATCTTTAAAAAAAATGATAAAGATGAATAAAACACAGTTTCCAATATAAGATCATTTTAAAGATAGTAATCTACATTATCAATAATTTTGGTTAGTGTGGCCAAATTTTGAAAAATGCAGAATTCTAGCATTTGATATATGTTTAGACCTTTAGCAAAGATTAATTTTAATAAGTAGGAGCTTTCAAGGAGTACAGAGGGATGTATGTGTTGCATATTCTGAATAAATGGAATGCTATTAGCACTCTGAAACCACCTATAGCTATTTATTCTTAAGAAATAAAAAAATGGGATCATGTACATTTGAGGTATCTCATATATTAAAGATACTATGAAATATAGATACAAAAGTTAAGTTTGACTTTGTTTCCAAGATTCACAGTTAAGATCTCCCATACATTTTGCGTTCCTACCAATAATATCAAATCATATTGATCACATTGGCATCTTCTGGAATACATTCTCTCAGATGCATCAACTCTTTGGAAGCTCAGCTTTGTTCAAATGAAATATTTATTTATAACATTAACAAACATATATATACTTCCATTTTTTCCAGTGCCTTTAGGTGAAACTATGACATAACTACTTTCCATAGTGATGGAAGTTCACAGCAAGGTTTAATGGGACAGAAACAAGACATATTTTGGATTCAAAAGTGATTTTTACCCAAAAATATTTTCAAATCTCTTAAAGTGTGATGACCTCTCAAAACGCATTCTACTCTGGTGACTCTGATATTTAATTGCTACAGTTTCCTATAATTGGTGCCAAGGAAATAGAACACGGGAAAGGATGGAATTATTTCCTTTTGACTGTTGAAGAATAACTCCAGAAATTATATGGTGAGGATCAATATTAACTTGGTCTGCCCTTATAAATATTTTCTCAATTCCTGTTACCAATAGTCTTTGTGTTTGTTTCCTGGACTTAAAAAATTTTAAATCTCATAAAATATGCTTGATAAAAGTGTTATTTTTCATATTTAGTCGCACCTGAATTCAAATGTTCTGGGTGAAGTCTAAAGAGAGAGAAGAGTTGATTGTACAAACATTATGAGGCCACTTATTTCCTTGAACTCATTTTGCAAAATAGAACCAGAGGACCAGACAAGATTCACTCCCAGCCTGTCCAATTACCAAGTACTTTATCTGCTTTTACTGCCCAAGGTGTGACACATATTGCTTTCTATTATTCCTATTTGTGTCTAGCACTGTTAACTTATATTCTGTTGAGAAGGAAAACAGGGGAAAAAAAAAGCTTAAAGTCCGTCCTATTGTTTAACACAGTCCTTCAAAATTAAGATCATTGCAATTAATACACCTCAATTTCTTCTTCAATGGTTTCATAGGTGTCAGTACAATGGTGGCTTCTTAAGTAGATCATATATCATATAACAAGTTATATTACAATTAGTCGGATGTAAAGGGAGTTATACTAGTGCCCTGACTCACAGAGGAATCCTTTAAAAGTAATTCTCCAAATATATTTTATAAATATATATATATACATATCTAGTTGAACAAATCTATACCTATCATGTAATTATAGCCATATTTTAAATAAATTTGTATATTTGCATATACACAAATATGTCTATAAAATACAGAAGTATTAATATGAGTACATATTAATAAATATATATATATATAATTTATGAATACAGATATGTATATGTATATATGTTTACCAACTACTTTTACTTTTGTTCTTGTTAACCTTTTAATGATTAGGTGGAACTTGAGGAATCCTGCAAAAGAGGTGGAGAAAGGATTATCAGAGACATAGAGGCCAACAACACAACAAGAAAATTTACAGAATCCACTAATCCAGGCACATAGGGGTTCACAGATACTGAGCCAATAACCAGGGAGCCTGCATGGTACTGACCTTGGAACTCTGCCTATAACATATGGTTTTCTAAATTTTTTTTTTTGAGACTCTTAGCAGTGGGAGCAAGGGGCTGTCTCTGACTCTTTTACTGACCTTTGGAACCCTACTTCTCATACTGGGTCACTTTGCCCAGCCTTAACAGATGGGAAGTGCTTAGTCTTACTGCAACTTGATATGTCATGCTTGGTTGATACTCATGGGAGATGCCCCCTTTCCTAAAATGAAAAAGACGAAGTGTAGATTGAAAAGGGGAAAAGACAGGGATGGGGAGAAAGACTGGGAGGAGAGGCAGGAGAAAGTGTGGCAGGGATATAAAATAAATTAATTAAAATATATTTCAGCATAAGCTATATATATAATTTTAAAAAATAATTAAAAATTTCACATAACTGTTAAGCAATAGAAAAGTTATCTATTAGTTGAGGCATAAACTGTGTACTTATATTAGATGCCACACTATTATGTAAATATGTGTAACATGAAAATAAATAAAATCATACATATTAGGGGAAAGTCTCAGATTTACTGAGTTTCAAATTTCTCATTCTTATGTTCATTTAAACTGCAAGGTCTTAGTGAAGAAATCTTATTGATCATTCTGAATCTTGAATTACCCATTATCTCAAGTTGTTAACAGGTTCCAATATGATCCTTAAGTTCTATTTATTTCCAATATTTTATTTATTTTATTTATTGGTATTTCTTTCAGTCCTTCCCATTTTAAAGTATGCTTATTTTTTCTTAATTAATTCTCAGCATGTATCAGGTATAAAGAAGTTGGAAAAATAACTGTTCATTCTACAAATACTTCTTTAACAATTTGGGGGTAGGAACTTGGGGAATGGTTCAATGTCTTCTGTAAAAGAATGATGACCTGAGTTCAGATCCTCACCACTTGTGTTTAAGTGTAGGGTGTGGTTACGTACACCTGTAGCCACAGGACTGAGAGCAGAGGTGGCAGAGATGAGATGCTCAATATGACTTGTGTCTGGCAGCCTAGGTGAAGAACAGTGAGATTCAGTGCCCCCAGAGGCTCTGTCTCAAGGAGCTAAGGGGTAAAAATTAGAGAAGGACATCTGGTTTCATTCTTTGAGCTCAAAGGGCACAGCTAAAGTCATCAGAACATGCAGATGTATAATTAAACATATACCCACAGAGTTTGAAGTACATGTATCTCAGTATTTCTTCTTAATACATGCATTATTATCTACCTACGAGACAAAATATATTTACAGTAAGTTTATTCACAATGCTACCGAACTATAAAGTCTGACAGTGTTTTGAAGGATGAAGGAATGACTGTTGAGACTGCCCTCTTTGCAAGTAGCCCCAGTTTAGGATTCCCCAAAGGAACACATTCTAAATCATCTATGTCCAGGTGAAACGAAATTGATTAGACTGGCTGTCAAGATGTTCAATTATATTTCTATGTTGTCTTCCTAAAATTCAACTCCATTGTGCAAATAATAATACAGCAAATTTCTGTCTTATCTCCTTGTGATGTTCTTATAACATTTGGACACTCTAGAGAAAATATGCAGCAGAAGCTTAATCATTTACAACGGCATCTGCAGATGCCTGTAATCTTCAGGAGGCCAGTTCTGTCTATCTCACACACCATCATGTTTCTGACAGTGAAAGACAAATACGCATGTATCATTTAATTGAAAGGCAACAATAATAGGAAGGTGAATATTAACATACTTAGAACACCTCTTTTTTTTTCTCTAAACACTCTGGCCCTAGATTCTTTGCCTTGATATAATCCCTGCATACAATCTCCTGCATCTGCAATTGGGTAGAGTTTGAAATTAGACAGATATGAATATAAAACTGAGATCTTGTTTTTATTGCTCTAAAACTTGTCAACTTT
Organism: Bramus lutescens; assembly: GCA_001685075.1. Classification (NCBI taxonomy): domain Eukaryota; kingdom Metazoa; phylum Chordata; class Mammalia; order Rodentia; family Cricetidae; genus Bramus; species Bramus lutescens. Next base: position 121,345 of record LOEQ01002386.1, on the reverse strand, counting down.
TCATTTTCTTTGAGTTTTTATTTATTTGTCTTTTACATATACTAAAAATTCCAAAGCCCATTTTGTAATTTTTAAGAAAGCTATAAAAGTGGCTTAGAGAAGATTTTTAGTGGCTACTATCTATGATACCCCAACTGGGTTTCTAGTTTGATGTTCAAAGAGTTACTTATGTCGCTGTTATAATGCATCATTGCTCCTGGATGAAAGAAACAGCAGCCATGGAAAAACAGTCCAGTCTAGTCTTCTAGTCTTATGCACAACCTATGAGCACCCTTGGTTTGCTGGACTGCAATCAGCAACACCATAGCTACAGTTCCCTAATACTTAGACACTGGTATCTATCAAGTATACCAAGAGACCCCTTCTAAACTTTTAGGATCTTGGTTTTAGTTTTAAAAGTCAGCTTGACACAGCCTGAATTCATCTGAGAGAAAAATCATCAATTGGGGAATTTTCTAAGTCAGGTAGACCTGTGGACAACTCTGATGAGTTGTATTATTAATTAATAGAGGTGAACCCAGATCTCTGTGGATGGCACCTCTAAGCAAGAGCTGGAGAGTGATGTGTGGAGTTGAACTAGATCAGATCCCTTTAAGTACAATAGAAACTTTTATTCATATGAATATATGTTACTAGTCTTTCTCAGAGAGAGAAGAGTTAGTCTTTCATGGTTTAGCCAAGAGAAAATTATTTTATATGGTTATTTCTGAAATTTGAATGTTTAAGGAACTAGAGTATTTGCCATTGCTGCATCTTCAGCCTTTCAATCAGTTCCTACTGATATCTTAGACTAACTAGAAATACACCTTATGTTTAAGGGATTTTGCCTCCAATATTAATTACATCATTTCTATAATATTCCAAATATAATGTGCATAAAATATTTTAATGTCTTTCAAATCGGAACTTTTAATAAGCTTTATTGTTGGTAGTTCTGTCTAAAGTTACCTTTGCCAAAACCGAGAACAATTATTGTCTGCCCAGCATTTCTGAAGAGGTAATTTAATTTAGTCTTAAGTTTTGATGATGCACAATGAGCATGTAGGAACTAGAGATAGGGAATTGTAACATTTAAACACAAAGTTGCTATTGATCTGTATCTGTGTGGACATCTATTCAATTCTATAGTGTCTAGAATAAAATACAATCCTTGAGCCTGCCAGGCAAATGTTCTACCATTAAGCCATCTTATCAACACAACATACACATTTTCAGATTTATAGCAATTTTCACATATTTGCATCTTCTGGAAATAAGCTCATTTTTTTTAGTCTTGGATAAACAACTTTCATTTTAAAATACGTGAAAATAAGCCTGATCCTTTGGCACATCATTTTTAGTTCATTCATAAGAAACAGGGATGGATTTTAAAGGGAAAAAAAGAAGGTTATAATAGAAACACAAAATAACAAGGAATTCCTGTTATAAACTTGAGACAGTAAACTGTCAAACATTCCTGATGCTTTTCGATATGCTGTTACTGGAAGAATATCATTCAGAAATTGTATATTTCCTTTCACTTCTCTTCTGTCCCATCCCGGAGTCTTCAAGTGTGGCATCTGTGAGTAGCAGGCTGAGGACTCTGTGTGCTCCAGCGCTTTCCTCCTCATCGCACACATCCAAAGACCTTACCGGGAAATGTCTCCTTATGTTCAGCACCTGCTAAGTCTCTCTGGACTTACAGCTCCACTACAGGCTAAGTACAAGAGAGTCACTCTGATTGCATCACACCCAGAGAAATGGAGTAGGTCCGTGTTCTTACAAAATTTTTACTCTCGTTGTTTTGTAAATTTTAGGACTGTTAATGTGTTCACAGGATTTACTCCATCCACCTTGTCTCTAACAGTAACTTATATGGCTGTGTCTGTATATACATAGCACCTAGCTGTCATGCTTACAGAGAAGAAAATTTAATCACCAGCATGAAAAGGCATGGCTTTCACTGTGGGTGCAGATCTGTAAATCTTGTGTACAGTCTAGGTAAAAATTTAAAATTAAGTAATAGTATCTTTATCACTATTATGTTTGAGCATTCCAAACAATGCAGAGAGCTTTACAATTCAGTACAAGTAAAATTAATCACTTTAGGTTCTCACCTCTTACTCATCAATTTATTCATTCATCTATTTGTCAAAAACATATTGACTATAAACTGAATAAACCAAACATTTGTCATCTGTATTACTGTGGTCATATCATTTAAATTCAGTTTTCTTTACAATATTATATTTAATGATATGTTTTTAAAATAACTCAATTATCTATCATAGGAATAAGCAAGAGTGCAAATCTTGGCACAAGCCACCAGAACACACTTGCTTCATAGAAATTTTATCCAGTGTTCACTACCGAGTTTTAAACCTGAACGATAAGTAACCTGTGAGCAACCACTACCTCTTTCCATAGTCTTTTCTAAAACAAGCATGACACAAAACCAGAAGTGCATCTCCTCTTATTTGGTAGCTCTGAGCATGTATTGCTAGGTTTGGAAGGTATGCCTCTCTCTCTCTGTTTTCTGCTTTCAAACCTTACAGAAATAAATCAGGACTGATAGCAGGAGGAAGGGTGCCTGAAGCAGCTGTTCTCATGTATGTCGGCCTTCTGGTTGGTCTGGAGAAAACAAAAACACTTCTCCTGACCTTTCAGGAGGCTCAGAAGACTCTTCACAGGTTACTGCAGCAGGCAGCCCTGTCCCGCTTCCACTCTGAACTCCCCCCCTCCAAGGGCATGATCTAGAGGTGATGAGCACATGGAAATGGGAGGAAGTGAGCCTGCGAGACGGGTGAGGACGGTGCTCTCTAGAAGAAGGACCAACTGTCTCAAGTTCTGATGGAAGCCAATGTCTCTGCACTCCATGCTGCTCCTGCGTATGAGCTCTCAACCCCAAACAGCAAGGCTTTAAGAGAAGCACGTGACATCTTTACCGCCATTTTTGTTAGGCCATCACACTTAGAGCACTGTGCTGTGGAGGGTGAAAACATTCTACCAGAAAACAGATAAAAATTAACACATATTATTTTCATTTAAACAAGCTAAAAAATCACAGTTAGGAGCACTAAAGTTATTCATTATTTGTTAGGATAATTTTAATACAGTACATTTTTTACACTATGAATGGTTATAAATCAGTATTAATACTGATATGCCTTTAAGTTATATTTAGTTAAGGTATACCATATACATATATGGAAGCACATTGAACCTCACTGATATATACATAATTCTGATTAAAAAGATGAAATATCTCATCACAAAATCTATAAAAATGGTACATAAAAATTCTAGGAAATGTCATGGAAAAATCTCTCCCAATAAAAATCTGATCCCAAGAGGGATTTGAGAAGGAAATTTTCCTCTGACCATTTATATCTTTCTCTGCATTGTACAGTATTGAACCCAGGGTATTTGACATGACATATGTCTATCCACTAAAACTTATAACCAGCATCTCTCTCTCTCTCTCTCTCTCTCTCTCTCTCTTTCCCTTTATCCCATGCTTCTCCTCCTCTCTCCTCTTTCTCCTCTCCCTTTCCTTTTACTTTATCATTTACATGTTAATATTACTTCTGATTTACATTATTACTTTTCCATAGATGTCTTTAAAAGTAATTATATTAATATTTAAAACACAATTGTCATTAATTCCTCCAGTCACTCACCATTGGAAACATAATGAAATTATTGGCATATTTTTGAAGCATTATTTAGCACAGGCTGGCCTGAAACCCAGTCTTGCTCTCTCTTCCTCCTCAACCCTGATACTACATGTCTGCACTAAGACGCCAGCTGATTTTGTTTTAATGCAAGACCTATAAGCAGTTCTCCCGCTCCCAAATCTGCCACCTGTTTACTGCCATCAAAGTTTTAGAAGTCTTTGAGAACTTCAAGAAAACATTCTGATTTTCTTTTTCTACAGAAGTTTAAAGAACCTGCTTTATGCATACATAATTAACCCTGTTTTCTGTTCCCTATATCCATGTGTATGTTTTATGTATCTTCTATGTAAGATATATTCAAATTCAATGTCTTATAATTATATGTTATAAATTTAATGCGCATTTAGCATTTGTTATGCACAATGCCTCAGCCTGCGTGCCTAGAGCATGATTTAGAATGAGGAGGTTGAATAAATACAAATTAATGAGAACTATGAAGTCATTCCTAGTCATTTGTGCATAGTCCAGCACATTTGGCCGGCCTGAAAATCTGTGCTCACTCCTCAAAGACACACACGAAGCTGATCCTATAGCCATATTAACCTATGCGATCCTGATTAAAAAGAGACCCTGTGCCCTGCGTGTTTGCAATTTATCACTGACTCCGAAGACATTAAACTGACTCGATTCTGTTCAGGCATTCCATGAAGACTCCATTATTATCTTGATTTTTTCTAAAAGAGAACCATCCATTACATGGTTTTCCCCCCCAAGGAGTATTTTTTTTCCTTTGCTCCTTTTTACAGGTTCCACTGAGACAAATGTTATTTGTATCCAATGAAGAAAGATGGTGTTAGTTTCAAGAAAGAAAAAAAAAAAAAGGTCAATGAATTAAGTTGGTTTATTTTTCAGCAGGTCATTTTTCATACTCTAGCTTGCCTGGAGCAAAGCTGGGACTCTCCTGAAACTTCGCCCTGGCTTCCTCAGATAATTAAGCATTTACTGTTTACTAGCCCAGCATTTCATTTACAAGTTCTGTCTTCAGTTGCTTAGCGTGCATTGCGACTGCTGCCTCACAGCTCTCCTCAAACTGGAGCGGTTGAAAGAAGTGCGACATTGCTCCCCGCCTGTGCCCAAAATGGTATAAGCAAACATATGGTATTGGGGGTGGTGGAGAGAGAAAAGAAAAACAGCAATATTTTTAGACTACAAATAAGCTATTTTGAGCCTTTTGAAGTACCATAATAAAAGCTATTCACAAAAATGATGGTGCATTTTACAATTGCTTCCACTCACATCTTTCCCAACACTGCACTCTCTCCCTCTTATGCCTACTTGTACAGGAAACCTGCGACTGTTTTAAGGTCAGTATGTCACTTTCCAAGCCAAAGACCTCTCCTGATGTGAGATACACCATCTGCATGTTAACTGGCAGCTTATAAGAGTTAAAAAAAAAAACTGGGGTGCGGAATCAGGCAAATTTACTTGCAATACACATTTGAACAATTTGAGCAAGGAATTTCACAAAGTCCCACTGTTCTGTCATTGGTGATACTGGAATGACATTACGATGCTTTTAAAATAACGGTGTGGAATTAACAAACACAAATTTGATGAGCTGAGTGGATACAAACAGCACCATGCCAAAACTCTAGTGATTGTTATATTAGAGAACGGCTGTGCATGTTCCTGCTTCGATTTTCCTGTTATCACGATTAGACAGAATATTTTTAGTTAAAAGGCTGGGGAACTTTTTAACTCATTCTTTCTAAGCACTTGTGTGTTCATTTGCAAAATGAAGATACCACATGAGACAATTCTGTGTCTCTCAGTGGTCTTGATGTCTGAAATAGGTAAGGGAACCTTTCCGAGTTAAATTATTATATCAGCACAACCCAGTTCTACATTGGGAGAAGGCAATAAGCCCTGGGAAGCAGAATTTGTCTGTTCCAAATTCAGAAGTTCTGCTCCTAACATTCTTTTAAGGACAAAACAAAATCAAGGTTGTTTTTTGTCTCTTATACTTTGGAATTTTTTAACCTCTTGAAAATGTTCTCTCACCAAGGATTTGCTGACAATGATCAAAGGACAAACTGCTTCACAAAGACCCTGAGCAGCCTCCACTGCACAGCCTGTTGAGGGAATGGTCTCTGTCAAGGTGTTAACCGCTTTACCTACAGGTCTGACTGACCCTTAGCTAGCATGACCAGGTCCCTGTGAAAAGGGAAAAAGTCTGACCCTGTATAAATGATAACGTTTTATGACTGAATTATGCTGTGTCCCTTTCTGAAATCATAGATGGACCAAACACGTACATGTGTAGAGATATTTCATTAAAAAATGTTTTTCTAGTTTGGTTTTCCATTGTTCCCATAATATACTGAACAATATAAACTTGGAGAGGAAAGGGACTATTTTATTTTACAATTCCCAGATCACTATCTACCAGAAAGGCAAGTTGGGACAGGAATCCAAGATACAAACATGTGGTTAGAAATAAAATTAGAAAATATGCATGAATGCTATGTATTGAGTTGCTTCCAGGGTCATGTTCAGCTACCTTTCTTTCTTATACAGCCTGAGCTCACCTGCCTAGGGATGCTACCGCTCACGGTGGGCATGGCCCTCCTATGTCAATCAGCACGAAACCACCACAAAGGCATGCCTACAGGCATTTTGATAGAGCCCTTTCTTTAACAGAGTTTTCCTCTTCCTAGATGTGTCAAGATGACAATTGAAGCTAACAATGACAAATGTCTTCAGAGGCACAGTGTCCTTATAGAAGTTTCTGCCCATTCCTGGCAAATTTCTTACTCTTTCTAGGACTTAAAATCCAGTTCAAAGTTAGATGACATTTTTGATGTTTGTGTTACATGGAGTGTATTTTACAATGCACATGCCTCGTAACTGGCCAACACTCGCTGACCCTGTGTGTTGCTACTCTTAGCATGGTGTTCACTGGTTTTATAACATAGGACTTCTCAGTTAAAGAAAGACCTTTCTAGATAACTCCAAGCCCATTCCCAAGCATAGTGTATATGCTAGAGACTAGACACTTGTGTGCAATATGAGATGATTCAGCTACTCCAAGGATCCCCAGGTATTAGTTAAAAATGCAATCAGAACTGCCTTGCCCCCTTCCTTCCTTCCTTCCTTCCTTCCTTCCTTCCTTCCTTCCTTCCTTTTTCTTTTCTAACTGACAAGAATCTGACATGAAGAACTTCCTGCCAATTTGGCTTCCTGACTGATTTGACCTTTTAGTCATAAATCCCATTAAGCCACTTTCATTCCAAACTCCATTTTGCTGTCTATTTCTCAGATCTTCTGATCAACACCAAAGGCATTTAATTTGTGTGATAGTTCATCTTGGTTTCCATCTTAACGGCCGCTGGCATCAACTTACAGACAAGCCTCTAGGTGTATCAGTGAGGAATTTTTCCTAAAAAGTTCAATTGAATTTGGAAGAGACACACAATATCCAGTGGCAGCCCAAATAAATAGAAATCAGAGAAAGAAAACCTTTTGTTTTTCACTTGCTTGCGTTCATGTTGCATAGGTAAGTTCATCAAAGCTCCTGTCATCTTGCCACTGCCGC
>LOEQ01002386.1:71203-97376 GCA_001685075.1 Bramus lutescens | reverse complement strand
AGGTCTAGGAAGGTGAGCATCCACACACACTAGGCTCCCACACAGCCAGCACATGAAGTAGAATCAGAACCCAGATCCAATGCCCTTGGCTTCTCAGTCAGCTCTCCTTGTCAGTCATGTTCGGAGAGTCCAGATTGGTCACCACATGCTCCATCAGTCCCAGTCCAGCTGGCCTTGGTGAGCTCCCATTTTATACAGAAATAAAGTTCCATCTGAACCAAGCCAACATTTCTTTCTACAAGCAAGTCAATAATAAGTGGATGAATATATTTACATAATGCAGGTCTTCCAGCATCTGTATATTTTAAGTGAAATTTTGTTTCTTATCAAATAATCACTGATGTATACATTATTAAATAAACAATACTTTAGATGGTTCCATTTTTCTCTCCAATTCAGAGTTCTACCTGAAATATGGGGACCTTATCAGAAATACTCAAAATTAGCCATATGTCTGAAACTCAACAATACAATCCACATATGTCTTATTCTTACAAATAAATGACAGTGTGAGGAGAATTAGAAAATTAGCCTTGGCAAAGAAACTTCATGTAGAAATATACCTAAAAGTGTATAGACTATGTTTGAAGCAAAGGCAAAATACCCCATCTTTGTGGCTTGACGGATCCCATGTTTCTCTAATATCAACAAATCATTTTTTTAGTATTGTAATAACGTATTTTCCCTTTCCATTGACTGTCTTAAAGACAATGTGAATCTAAAAAACAACTTTTACAGGAGTATATAAAGAAATAAGAGAGGCAAATCAGAAAAGAGAGACAAAATATACTATAAGAATGCAGTGAGCCCTTGATCTGCGACTGCCTCACAAGATTTAGAGAAACGACACTGGAAACTCTGTGTATCCTAATTAAAATCCTGGCAAGAACAAAAGAATATGTGAAAGGCTAAGCAATGGGTCACACAAATAGAGAGGCACATAGAAAATGATTAAGCAAGGTACAGCTAACATCTTGAGGTTTAATTTTTTAATTGGAAAGGTAGAAAGAGGAGGGAGACAAAGTGAGCTGTGTGAGAGAAACAGACTGGCCAAAGTTTTGTGCTTTTGGCTCTAAAAATGTACTGATGTTTCTAAAGTATGTCTTTTATAGTTCAGTGAAATATTAGCAAGAAAGTAGAAAGTCCATTTATGTCTTCATGGTGTTATTTGTACATATTTCCTTTTTATCTCTTATTCTCCATCCTTCAGTCCCATCTTATTCTATCAATATTCCTCAGTTGCTACAGCTATCAATCGCTATTGTTCACACCAAAGATGCTCTTGAGTTTTTTCCTGGTCTGTAGGCAAAACATTATCCACCAATCAAAAAGGTGTAGACAGAAAATCACTGAATAATATGGAACTCAGAAATCTTTCTATGATTAAGGGTCAGATTTTGTACCAAGAAGACATCAAGGAAAAACTGAAGGTCAGGCAAAGAGTGCATAGATTAAATCTTCTTAATAAAGTAATATCATGTGTAGGCCAACTTTAAAGGTAGTCTGTATGAGTTCAGGATACTGACATTGTAAATGGAAAATGTGAGTTGCTGCTGCTGTTGTTGTTGTGACAATGGATCGAGGTTTAAACCCTATTCAAAAATAATATCTTGATTAAATAAAAATTTGAAGGTTGATCATCGTCCCACGCACCACCTAAGGTGCATAGACATATCTGACAAACACATTTGCACTTAGCAGACTTAAAATGTTTAAACTGTAATTTTGGCACCATGTTGAGAGATACAAATTGAGCATTTTGAAACCATGGATTTTCAAGGAGATATGTTCCAAAATCCAAAATATTTTGAGAACAGACAGTTTCAAAGATATTCACAGATGACCTCATGTACTAGGTTATCATCAGAATAAAGATGTTGTATAAATCTTGGCTCCGTGTTCAGTGTATAGGTAGAGAAGAACCACAGATAAATTTTGTAGCTACCTTTGCATCTTCTCCTCAAGATATCTCATTATTTGCATGTAAATATTCTAAAAATGCAAAAAGATAAATTCACTTTTGATCTAAAGCATTCTAGACAAGGGTCAATTAACCTATACAAATTTTACTGAATTTTTATGAAAAACATGAAAACAAAAAGTTGGTACTTTTAAAGCACACAAGAAATTGCCAGTGAGAGATTTCAACAACAGATAAGTTTGATCCCAGAAACCACATAAGGGAAGAAGAGATCCTGACTGCACACAATTGTCCTCTCAACACTCATATGTTTACTATGACACATGTGCCTGCCCCCACATATTAAAAACAAGTCGTATTTTGAAAAACTAAATTTAAGACAAAATTTGAGGAAATATTGAATAAAACTAACTTTAAAAATAGCTTATCTTTCCATGCATGCAATGGTGGCACAAACCTTTAACTCAAGAACTTCGGAGGCAGAGGTAAGTGATCTCCACGAATACAACGCCGGCCTGGTCTACAGAGTGAGTTTGAGTACAGCTAAGTCTGTACAGAGAAAACATGTATTGAAAAACCAAAAGAAACAAACAAGCAACCTAAAAACCCTGATCTGAAACATCATTCTTGTTATCTAGCTCTATATTCTACAAGCTGCTAAGTGAGGGAAGCTATTAATAGTTGCACCTACAAATAATGAAAATGACCTTGCATAGCAAGGTACTTTTAAAAGGTGCAACAAATATCACTCCTACGTGGGTAGTAAAACAGCTTTCTAAGTGGATCTGAGGCCAGCTCAACAGGAAAAAAAAACATGTTTTTTCAGTAAACTGAGTCAGACTCCTGGTACTAATCAGGTAATGAACCTTAGAAAAAAATCCATGATCAACATTCGACTAGCCCAGCGTAATTCCTTACCACATTCTAATACTATCCTTATATCCACAGATAAGTGTAGCTACAATTTCTCTTTGAAGGAGTCTCTCTTTACAGTAATTATGGAACATTACAATAGCGCAACTGCACATAATGCAGAGATTAACAGATTGTGTGAAGCACAGCCCCAAAGGATGCATCTATGGCTCCAAGAACATCTCAGAAGATGGATGGAGAGACTTGAAGAATGAAAATACCAGTAGGTCTGTTGTGAAATAGTCTTTCGAAAAAATGAGTGCATAAATAAGACCAGATAGCTGGGCAGTGGTGGCTCACGCCATTAATCCCAGCACTCAGGAGGCAGACGCAGGCGGATCTCTGTGAGTTTGAGGCCAGCCTGGTCTACAAGAGCTAGTTCCAGGACAGGGTCAATAGCTACAGTGAGATCCTGTCTTGACAAACCAAAAGAGAAAAAAAGAAGACCAGATAAAATGTAAGTGGACACATAATGTGGAAGGAAGAAACCTTTTGAGGTGTTCCATCTCTGCACAAATGACTACAGGAAACAAAACTAATGAGTCTGGAGAGAAGAAGAATTAACTTCTCCCAAGGATGAGTATTTTATTGACTGTCCCAGCGTAAAGTCGTTAAGCTTGGTAGCATACAAATACAATTAAGAAACAATGGATTCAGCAGGTAGGATGTTCTACATATGTATTGTGTTATCAAAAAAAAAAAGAGAGAGAGAAAGAGACTATCAACTTAAGAGACAGAGACGGGGGCATGCAGAATCAAGGGATTCAAAGGGTAGTGCCTGGGAGGAACCGGAGGAAAGCAAGGGAGAAAGAAAAGTGGTATCCCTGTAGAAAGCATCAATGGATACCCGAACGTGGAGGGGAAATCTTAACTCTAGACTATAGACAGTTAAGGCATGCTGAGAGCAAGCCAGAGAATGCTCTCCCTAGGGAGGAGTACACCAATCAGTTATTCAGTGCCAAACGTGTCAGTCCAAAAACATGTGTGTAGAAGTAACACATTACAGATCGAGACCATTGTGTGTGTGCATATATAAACATAGAATATATAAATAAATACATAGATGTATCGTAGCAAATATGTTTGAATATATTTTATGTGGATATACATTCAAACACAGATACACACACATATATATGTGTGTGTGTATATATATTTGTATACCAAGTCTAAGAAAAAGAAAACCATTAATTTAAAAGAGATCATGTGGGTTAGAGGGAAAGAACAAGAAAGGAAATTTATGTATTATTTTTATAATATCAAACAATTTGAAAATAAAAGCACTGAGTGAAATAAGCTTGTATATAAGAATATGTATATATAAGAATATGTAAGAATAACTGAAATGATAAAAAGACTCACTTCAATTCTATGTGCACTTTTCCCAGTTATGCATAGTAATTATATTAAGAACTACCTTGATGGAGGGGGGAGGACCTTGGACTGCCCACAGGGCAAGGAACCCGGATTGATCTCTGGATTGAAGAGTGAGGGGGAGGGGAATTGAGGGGATGGGAGGGAAATGGGAGGAGGGGAGGAGGTGGAAATTTTTAATAAAAAAAAATTAAAAAAAAGAACTACCTTGAGAACGAAAGAACGTATACGCACTTTCCTAACAGCAGTGTCTTTCCAGGTATTTATAACATGTGTGACTTTATTCTTTACTTTTAACATTTCTACTACTTTTGTGTTTACCCTTTGGGCTAATTCATACTTGACCCCAGTTAATATAGCTCTTTTAGACACATTTTTGTGACAGACAATCATTGATTTAGCTGTTTTGCAGAGTGCCTTAAAAAATCAATAAATCCAGAAAAAAGAATTGGTGAGACTTCATAACATCACATCTCATTTTTATCACAAGTTTCCAATTTACTAAGTTCCTGTCTCATTACTTATACCAGAAAGGGCATGCTGAAGAGATACACAGCCCACACTGTCCCTGTTGGCAATTCATTTATAACGGAAGCACAATTAATATCTCTGCAGCTGTTTCCCTGAGGAAATAAAAAAAAAATCTGGCAGTATTTTGTACACGTGTGCATGCAAATGTATGAAGTAAGGACTGTGAATCAGACACAAGAACACTGGAACACTGGAATCTGTTTTTGTTATGGTTTTAAAATTCCCTAAGAAGTATTGCATGACAGTATCTCATACAAGAAGAGAAGCTCCCAAGTTTCCCTGGAAAACTGCTAGGACTTAGATGGTACGTACATCTCTTTACCACACATCTCTTTTCCAAAAACAAAGCATGCCAGTAATGCACTGAGTTTTGCAGAATGACACATCATTTCAATTCCTTTGACAGACTTTGTTGTTAGTTGTCTGCCTTACTGCAAATATTAGTCTTCTTTTATTTAAATATCTATGATTACCACCAAAGTAGATGAATGATTATCTCTTTACCCCAAATATTGGTTATTAAATATTATTTTATTAAATAATTTGTATTTGAGACTCTTTTCGTGTGTGTGTGTGTGTGTGTGTGTGTGTGTTTGTTTGGGTATTCATGCTCAAGGATGCTGCTGCAGAGGCTAGACACCATCAGATATTTTCTTCTATCATTCTTGAGCTTTTTTGAAGATAGTCTCTGTCCCTGAAAACTCTTCTTACCACATCAGATATACTGACTGGTTAGTGAGGTCTAGCAATCCAGCTTTGTCCTCAGCACCTCAGTACTGAGGGTTCAGACATGTTGTCACCATTACTGTTTGTTTTTTCATGACTTGGCGTTGTGTGCCTGAACTCACATTTACATGTTTATACAGCAACCAATTTACCCACTGAGCTACCTCCCCAGCAATGTAACTCACTTTTAGATTTCCATAATGGGCTAGGAATAAACAGATGCTTTCCCATTGTAAATTCATCAATTGAAACACAGATCAAAATCTGTAAGATATTTGTGACGTAACTAAACTTTCCAAATAGTACATCCTAGAAAACACAGAGACACACAGACACAGAAATGCCCCTACACACTAACTACACACAAACAGACACACACACACAGATTGATAAAGCAAGAGAGAGTGAGAGACAGACAGACAGAGAGAAAATCATGTTTCTATATCCATTGGAACCCCATTTCAAATCATTTTGTGGAAATTGGTATTCAAAGGAAAAAAAAAACAATTTAGATACAGAAACACCACATTGCTTTGATGCAAAATTGGGTCAGAATCTTGGAATTCAAGTAACATTAATTTTTTTCTTTTAAACAAGTGTGATTTGTGGCCTAGAGAGATTGATTCAGTACTTAAGAACACTAGGTGCTCTTCTGCAGGACTCAATTTCAATTCCCGGAACCCACATGGCAGATTACAACCAACTACAACTCCAGTTCTGGAATATAGATCCTGTAGTAGTTTGAATGTAATTGATCCCATAAACTCATAGAGAATAACACTACTTGGAGGTATAACTTTGTTGGAGTAGATATGGCCTTGGTGGAGGAAGACTGTCTCTGTGGAGGCAGGCTCTGAGATTTCATATACGCTCAAGCCATGCCCAGTGAGACAGTTGACTTCCTGTTGCTTACACCTCAACCTGCAGCAACTCCTTCCCTAGCACCATGTCTACCTGAATGCTTCCATGATGATAATGAACTAAACCTCTGAAACTGTAAGCTATCATCTCAATTAAATATCTACCTTTATAAGAGCTGTTGTAGTATGCTGTTTCTTCACAGCAAGAGAAACCCCAAGACAAGTGCCCTCTTCTGACTCTTGCAGATAACAAGCATATACATGCTACACAGACTTCCATGCAGGCAAAAATAGCCATACATATAAAACAGTAATATTACTTTATAAGTAAAAATATGACTAGGAACTGAAGAAATGGCTCATTGCATAAAGATTACAGGACACACATAAAAAGTCAGATATTGCTCTATGTGCTCTTGTAAAGCCAGCACTGTAAAGCATGAAAATGGAAGACTTACTTGAGCCTTCTACACACCAGCCTAGCTCAGCTTCAGGGTGAGGCCTTGTCTCAAAGAATTAAAGCAGGCAATAAATGAGCAGGACATCTACTGTCCTCTTTGGATCTCCGCGATCATGCACCACTCCAATAGACCTACAGATACACCAGCCTAGGTAACAGATACACCTGCCTATGTACTACACACACGCACACACACACACACACACACACACACACTCACATACATTAATCACTCTCATCTCTCATGCATGCATCAAACACAGAGACACACATGCATTGTAACTTTTCTGAATATTTCCAGATTATAACTTGTCATCATTTCTTAAATACCTAACATGTCCAATTATTTGCACAGCTTTGACATTATAATAGGGTTTCATGAGGAATTTATAGGTAATCAAAGAATGCAGTGTATTCATTATATGCAGAATTCATTAGATTTATTATATGCTAATTTTGAAAAAAGCAAAAATTATGCTCTTTTATTTGAGAATTGAACACCAGAAGATTTTGGAATCTAAGTGTGATGTAAGAGAACCCTTGATAGATTAGGATGACTCTGTAGGTGTGCATGTGTGTATCTGTTTGTGTGTTTATGAAAACATGAATATGAAGCTATTTTGTTGATTTGAAATATGAGCAACTTTGTGCTAAATTCTGGCAAAGCAATAAAATATTTAAATAGCAATAAGTGTAGTTGTGTATGAACATACATATATGTGTGAACTCATATATTTTTTAAATAAGATTCTTCCCAAGTGATAGTGGTGCTCCTTCAAGAGGTTTACACTACCTGACAAAAATCCCAATGTTAGGCATGGGAAGGCTACTCTTGAAATGATGTTTAAGGGACTAGGAAACTATCCCAAATCAATAATAACACCATTGCCCTTGGTTGCCTTCCAGAATTTGAAGGTAAGACTATATTGCAGAAGACATTACCTACTTCAGGCACAACACTTGGAGGAATCGATATAGAGCAGGCCAGAAAGTTTCTTCCCTGAGAAATGGCTCTTACATTACCTGAAGCTTTTAGTAAGCTGCCAAGAAAGAATAGCAATCCACAGTCCTACCTACCTATAAAGCATATGAACTACAACAATGGCCAGATTGTCAAGATATCTAAAATAGGGTCATGGTGATGCTCTTATCTTAGAAATAATCAACAGCTGTATAATTGGACATATCATGTCCTTAATAAGAGGGAGTTCATCCATGGTATTTTAAACCAAGCCAACAATCTCTGATAAAGAGGATATGGACTGGACAGGAAAAACTACCACTTACCTTCTATTAAACTCTCATTAATTCTAACTGCATTATAAATGCTAAACATTATAGTCACAGGTGAGTATAGATATTACTCCTCATCAAAGAAACTTATTATTATTATTAACAGGTTGAGACTATTATAGAGATTTACAATTGATCAAAATACAGAGAATAAGTGAGGATGAGAATCAGAAGCTAAACTTATATAACTCTAACTCAAGCCTGCACCAAAGACTCAGGGAAAATTGCAGGAAAGACTACCCAGGACACCTACTGCTTAGATAGTATTTCCAAGATATGACAGGAAAAAAATATGAATGGTCAACAGTATGGATTCCTGAAAAAGATCAGCATAAAGAGAGCAGCTGTTCACATACCAGCATTCACAGAAGTTTCAAGGTGTCTTCCTACTAGCTAAAGAGCCACAGGTAGCCAGCCAATGGCTTCACTAAGAGAGGGAGAATCAGTTCCTGTCCATGATGAGCTCATGCACAGGTTTTCCTGTCCCAAGTCAGTATCTCTGGACATGTGCATATATGAGAAATGCTAAATGGGCTAAAGAGGTTGTATATGCATGTATACGCATGTAACCGTAATTAAAAAAGAGATCATGAGGAAGAGGAGAACTCGTGGAAAGAGTTGTAAGGATGGGCAGAAGTGATGCAGAGGCAGTACTCAGGTAAGAAGTACTCAAAAAGCCAAAAATGGTTCCTAAGAGTATTATTAAAAATCTTTATAATAGTGGTAAAGATGTGACAAAGTAAAACTAAAGATAAGATAGCACATACAAACTAAAAATAATGGAGGAAAAAATGATCTTTCAGATAAAACAACAACAACAAATCCTAAAAATTTCAAGTTACAAGCCTGAACCTCTTTCACATTTTGAACAAAGATAAATATGATTAAAATGAATAGTTTGTATTCAATTTTGTGTAATTTCTCTCCTGTTTGACAAAATGGTGAATTCTACCTGAGAATCACAATATAGAGATAGTTGGAGGACATATTTTGAAGTCATCAAACAAAGCATTGAGTATCAGAAAATAGAGTAACATAGCCAACTGGAAAACTCTGCTCTGGTGTATGTAAATGACTCCTTCAGCAGGAACCTATTGTTCTGGGCAACTGCATTTACAGTGGCAATCATATAAGTCTTGTGCCACAGGCCTGTGCTCTCAACTACTTCAGAAGCTGATGTAAGAAGATCAAAGTTGAAAACTTTCCTTGACTACAGAGTGTGTTCAAGTCCAGCTTATGTAACTTCTTCCAAACCTGCCTCAAGCTAAGAAGTGAAAAGAGATGCTGATGCAGTTCAGTAATAAAACTGTTTATGTCCTAAGAGTCTAATTATGTCCCACTTAAAAAAAAAAACTTTCATCATCCTTAGGTCATTCTTAATGGAAATGAGCTCAAAATCTCATGGGGTAAACCATGGAATCTACTTGACACACTAGCCTGCTGAGAAGTGCTAGCTGTGAATTTAAAAGCGAACAGGATGCTTACATGCCTTTAAAAGTTATATGTTATTTCAAGCTTCGAATGACAAATGTATTACATACTCATGGTGGGAAACACACCTCTTTAAGTAAGCAACTCAAAGAAACACCTCAGAAGGCACTGGACTGTGCAAAGAAGTGTTAAGTAGTTAATTAGCACCTCCATTCTAAAGAGCAGTCAGGAACAAATTAATAAAGATGGGACAGTGAGACTCTATAGGAAACACCTAGAAAAGCCTCAAGGATTGAAAAAAGATCACACCTTTAACTTAACTGTTGTAAGTTTTTAAACCTACCTCCACTTGTAGTTCGCTGTGGTCTTCTTCCAATTCTGTCTCTAATTAGGGTGCATTTTTGAGTGAATGTGTGAATATAGCTGCTCATATTACATAATAGTTACATAACAAAACACTAGATTTCGAATAAACAAAGTGTTCAAAATATACTTTATTGATAATATTCTGAGTTAGGATATTTTTTCTTAAATTTTTATTTCCTTTTATTTATTTATTCTGTATGTGTCCTTGTCTGTGTAGTTCAGAGTGCAACACACAGGAGTTGGGGTAACATTTTTATTTCCACCATATGGGTTGATCACTAAACATCGGCAGTTGGGTTTGTCCATAAGAGCCTTTACCTGCTGAACTGTCACACCCAAACTGACTTTTTTTTCCCAACATATTTCTTCTTGGTGACAAATTAAAATTAAAAAAAAAACCTGTTAAATTTACACGGCACACTGACCTTTTGCTTGGAATGCTTACCAGAATTACTTGGAATTCAATCATTCAATGCAGATTTTGAGTTTTACCTTTAAGATTCCAGGATCTGGTCATCCTTCGGTGCACCTGGGAGTCTATGTGGCTAACACATTTCCAGGCAGTTCAAGTGCTACTGATATGAAGGCCACACATTGCGAATGACTTACATAGAGAATGGCAAGGCCCTTGATCTGGAATAGGAGTCCGTGATAATGTGCTAAGGGATTTGAACACATAATAAAGAATATGTGTTCCAGGTTTTTGTGGTGTTCCTGGAACATTTCTCAGTGTGTTTTATTTTTAAAACAATATCAATATTTATGGAAATGAATCACAAACCTTTCATAACACATTCCATAGAATACACAAGACCTTGCAGATGTATTTTACAATCATAGTTGTGTTCTTCTACCCTCGAGTTCTGTCACCACTCTGACAGCCTAACTTGCTGTAGGCGGTCAACCAGTTCTACCCAAATATTCTAACAGCTAGAGTTCCTTATTACCAAATGTCTATTTGACTAATCTTGAATTCCAGAACATCAAAATAGAAATAGAATCTTGAAATTGAAATAGAAAGAGTTTCAAAAGCCTGTTTGGTCCTAGGCAAGGCTTATATATTTTTTTTTATTTCTGTAAAATTAGTAACATCAACAACCTTACCAGCAACCTAAGCATTAAAACACTGCAGAGGTTCTGAGTGGGATAAGATAATCATAAACTACCGTTTACAGAAAAGCCAGCTGTGAGATTTGCCTATCATCCTCAGAAAAAATACATCACTTTTTGTTACTCTTCTATATCTGCTTTGAAATCTTTTCATTTTTCTTGCAAGTTTCTCATAAGGCTATAATTCATAAACTTGCCTGTATTCCCAAAGCCTTCTAGTAATTATAGAACCCTACCATTAAATTGTAAAGAATTGTGACCAGTGTAGCTAGCTGTGCATTTATGAAATGGCTAATTTTACAGAAGATATAATATAGCCTTTGTGCTAATTATACTTTTACCCTAATATTCACTGATGGTGATACATCTGAGCATAGCCAGTGAAAATACATACTGACAAAAAAAAAAAACACTGAACAAGAATTTAAAAAGCATTACTTTCCAAATACACATTGTTTAACAATTAATTTAACTTCTGGCTTCCCCAGATTCAATGACATTAGGTTCTTGATATCAAACTCCTTCTGTCTGTGTTTTATAAGATACACCCATAATTCGGAGCATTGAAATGACTAATACCAACAACCCTGAGCATTTTGCTTCTTGACAGTTTTCTATTAACCTTGGGAAGTAGGTCTCCATATCCTTTAATTTGTCAACAGAGGAACAGCCACTGGTTGTTGGGGCTTAGTTCCAGTCTTACAGATTCTTGTTCAGGGAACAAAAAAGGCTTAGTCCTGTGTGAAGCAGGAACCATTTCATATGCGTAGTCTTACAGTAACAATGGTTTCCCTTCTACTTCTTAAATGAATAACTGTTCAGTAACCACAATGGATAAGTTAGTGTCAACATTGATTTTGTGTCTGTAATCTCCTTCTTTACTTCTGATTCAGGTCACATTCTAAAATAATGACAAACACACTGTTTCTAGGGATGATCATACGTGGGGTTTATTGACAACAAAAGACTGGCATGAAAATCCCAAAGCCGGTCACCAACTCTGAGTCTGATTCACTTTTCTTATCTGAGCTCTCGTGAGGCAAAATATACACCACAACACAATGACAGCAACAGGAACAAAAAACAAAACAAAACAAAACAAAAGCCAGAAAATCTCCTGTAAGCTTCAAATAAAATTGAAATAATCATGCTATGGCCTCTCTTTCTTAACCTAAATCTCCATTAATGGTATGGCAGCTTTCTAACACAGACCACACCCTCCACAAATTCGTAGAAGTCACAGAAGATTTACTTTAAGTAACAGCATTAGTAAATTATTTCCTCATAGTCATGAAATAAGAATCTAGTGCTGTATATTATGGGTGCACTCACAGATGAATAGCAACGAAAATGAGAGAATATACAATTCCAGAAGGTGGGAGGGGGGGTTCTAAGGTTTTGCTGAAATCCAATCCCTTGGAACTTGAATTGCCTTGAATCAGAGCTTACAATATAAATAATTTCTCAACCCCATTTTCTCAAAGATAATTCAAGATTAATGATTTCTAAAGTTCTTAAGGAGACTTATGATTCTGCACATACTTCACTCTGTGTGTGTGGAAAGATGCCTATTCTAGACACATAAGAGAATTCCCTTCAGGATAGAATTTATATATCTGAGCAGGGACATTGTGAGTCAAAGCAGCTATTTCTGTTGTCATTCCAGACTCTATGCATTTTTCTTTTTTGATTTGGAAAGAAAACCACATTTTCCTTCCATCTTAGACTGTATATATTACACAAATCCACAGGCAAACACTCAGATATTGCAAGTTAAAGAATTAAGAGATGAAGGATACAGAGAATGTGCATGTATAAGAGAGAGGTGGAGGGAGGAGATTGGGGGAGGAGAAAATTGTGTACAAGAGGGATGAAAGTTAATTTTAATTGCCAGCTTCACACTACCTTGAAATATCCAAGAAGAAAATCTAGATAAGTGATTGTTTAGATCAAATTGGCCAGTGGACATGTTTCATAAAGGTTCTATCAACTGCCTTAAGCTATGGGAAGACCCACCAGGAATGTAGATCTTCACTCTTCCCTGGTTTGGGGACCTAGATTGCAGATGAGAAGAAAAAAACACATCTAGTAGCAAGCATGTACGGCATGAGTTCTTGACTGTGGATGCCATGTGACCAGCGGTCTGGAGGTTTTACCACCGTGTCTTTCCTGCAGAGATGAAACACAATCTGGAATTGTGAGCAAAAATCAACCTTTTCTTCCCCAAGCTGCTTTTTATCACAGTATTGTTTTTCACAGCAGCAGAAATAAAAGTAAGGGAAAAAGGTAAGAAATAAAAAGTTTGTTTCCTACCAAGACTAAAAAGAAAATATTTTTAGAAATAGCACTGTCCCCCAACATATAATAAGCTAAAATCTTCTTTGTCACCATTGATAAAACAACATATAAGCACTGACTTACTTTAAGATCCTTTGTACAAATCACTCATGCAAGCAGCATGGTGGTAACATTTGAGCAATGATCCAGCCATTTGGTCCGACATTCAAAAGTTTTAACATTTATTTGAAAAACTTGTTTTATACTTAGCTGAAAAGTATTAGTGAAGATAATGAATTCCATTCCTCATCCCCAGGAAGTCATCCTGTAAAATATGACTCAAGGAATACCTTGAATAACCAAGGCAGCACAGTCTGGCATACTTTGGATTTCACCTGAATGGAAGTATTAAAATATAATTGCACAGCCTTTTGTGTAATGCAATTGAATGGGAACTGAAAGAAGCCTTGCCTACCTTAAAAGCAATTGTGGTTTTTAACAAAGTACACGGGTATTTTGTATGTGTGCTTTGTTCCTGCTGGAAGCATCACGTGTTTGTTCTCCTAAAGAATTTGTGGAACAAATTCTTCACAGCTACATGGCCTGTTTTCTGTAAGATTCTCAGCAACTTAGCTGTATTTTCTCAGTAAAATCAACTTTCCATTAAAAAGGCAGAGTGATAAGTATGCAAAGGAAATTAAATGAGAAAAAGGCCCCCAGTGTATTGCTGCTCCACAGCAGTGATGATGATGACAATGATAACACTGATGATGACACTATGGATGCCCTGAATGTTCCTGTTTGAATGGGTCTTTTGTGTGGGATTTGTCATTACTTCTGAAGTAACAGCTATGACTATCTGTCAAGTATCTTTGCTGTATGTGTATTGGAGATGCATATTAATCATTAAAGAATACGTAACAGTAAAATAATTTTACTTTAAAGTTAACAAATTGGATGTGTAGAGAAGATAAAAAGATATGCAGACTTGAATGTTTAATGAGAAGGCTCCATGATATACCACTCACTGTCCAGAGTATTACCACTATCTGCTTAACTTCACATAATGCCATTTAACACTTCATGCTCTGCATTAAATCTTATTTCATAACAGGCAATGTAATTTACAGCCTGAGGATTTTTGATCCCTTATAGCTGACTGACTAGCTAGCTTTATGCCAACTTGACACAATCAGGGTCATCTGGAAAGATGAAATCTTAATCAAGAAAATGCCTCCATAGGAGTGGCCTGCAGGCTACTCTATAGGACATTTTCTTGATTGATGATTGGTGTGGGATCATTACTGTGGGTAGCTCCTCCCCCGTGCTGGAGGTCCCGAGTTGCTATAAAAAGGTAGGCTGAGCAAGCCATGAGTAATAAACCAGTAAACATGATCTCTCAGAACTCTGCATCAGTCCCTGCCTCCAGGTTTCTACCCTGTTTGATCCTAACATCCCTAAGTGATGGAATATAATGTGGAACTCTATGCTAAAATAAACCTTTATCTCCCTAGTTGTTTTATGGTCACTTTTAAAATAATCACATAATTGAAACTCTAACTAAGACACTGAATCCAATTTGTGTTTTCACATTCATGTCCTGTTAATTTGTGAAGTCACGAGAAAAAAAAGTAAAAACACAGTGAATCACAATTTAATTGCATAAGTCAAAACTATATATTACTGAATATAGACAATTAATTTATCTCCATTCTTTCTGTACTATTCTTACCTTGGCTGGCAAAAATAAAATCTAATAAAAGAATGTTGGGGATGAGGGCCAAGAAGATGGGGACAGGCCAAAGTTAGGAGGGGAATCAAGGATTAAAATCCTTAAATAAATCAGCCTCAAAGGCAAGGGGAAACTTGAATGTCAACCGAACTTTGAAAGACCAATTTGGCTCAAGTAAAGGGAACAGACACAATAGTTGTACAAGAAATTCCTTATTTGTCATATGTCAGGGTCCACCACCTTACCACTGTGAGAAACCAATTACATCCAAGTAGCACTCAACAAATATGTCTCACATTTCTCTGAGATATTCTTCATCACTAAATTCCTGGGTTTCTGTGAGTTTTGCTATTTGTTATCATTCTCATAAAAGCTCTGCATTTTGCTTCCTGATGTCCCACACTCAGCCTCTTCCACCACATCTCTCAGAGCAGAGCCCAGGACAAAGAAACCATGCTAAAGATTCAGATTCATGACAAGTCTTTTTCTTTGACTCTTTCTTTACAAACTCTACCACAAGGTACAGCAAGCTTATCGCCGAGTTCATATACTAACAATGAATTAATGAAATGTAACTTGTAAAAGAAGATGAGTCAAAAGAGCATGAATAAAGCTAAATAACACTCTGATAGAAGAAAAAAGATTAGATGTTAGAGTTGCCCATTTCAAATCCTTGGCCTATATGGAAATCTTCAAAATTGAGGCCATAAGCGGTTTAGAGTATGGTTTTGCTGGTTTACATAATACATAAAGCATGCACAGTATCACCAACAATGTTCGAGACTTAAGCTATGTATATACTTTTTTATTTTATTTTTATTTTTTAAGCTATGTATAACACTCAGTTAAACACAGAAAGTCAATAATCCTAAGAATGTCATGGTCAGATAAGTGGTATTTATAATAAAATGATTCAAAGCTGCCTACATTGATTTGTAATGAGAATTGCAAAGTGTACAAGGAGATGGCATAGACAAAACTTCTTTGGAAAATATCCCGTTTGTTATTCAAGAATCTGAAAAGGATACATAAGAGTATCTACAATCTGTGACTATCATGGAATCAATAGAATTCAGCAGAGTAGGAGGCTTTGTGTAATAAGTGTCACACAGAAAGGGCATGAAGAACAAAGTTTGGTAGATGGGCATCTGTTGATGTAAGCAAAAAACAGAAATGATTCCTTCAGTTCAGCAAACTAGAAGGCGCTGAGTGTTCGCGACCTCCAGGACACATTGAGCTTGGATTCTTCAAGGTGAGCCTCAAATGAGACCTCCATCGTGGATAAAATCATGGTTTAGCGCTTTAATCTTGGCAGAAGAAAAACAACTGCCCTTATGACTGGACTGATGACTCATAGAAACTAGGAAATAATAAGGGTATGTTGATACTAACCATAAATTTTGTGATAATGTTAAAACAGAGGAAATCATCATGAATGTTATGAAGGTGTCATAGTCTAGGACACAGGTGAAAGGACAAAAATGAGGTACTCATTTTGGGGAAATGAATTCATAAATAATCCTAGTAAAATAAAAATAACTGGCTAAGAGAAACAAAGAGTAAGGTCTTTACCTGCCATAAAGACAATGGATAGCAACTGTGAGTTTTGAATTAGTAAGGAAGTAATTCAAAGACTGAGTTTTAAGCAATAATAACTGACAGAACCACAAAGCATGCTGATGTTCAGATAACCCCAAAGCAGCATGCTGGGCAAGAAATGGAGCCAAGAGTAATTTGACAACCATAAGTAATGTTTCAGAGATTGGAAAAATTGAAGCCTTAAGTACTTCATGTCATGCAAATTACTACAGCATTCCATAGATCTTTCATTTTGTAGTCAAAAAGCAAAAGACATCCAGATACTAAGAGGTAAATTTGCTTCCCATGGTTACTCTGTTGTTTGAAGATCCACGATTGCAGCATTAGTCTGCTTCCCGAGATGAAGTTTTTAAGATTGGTTCACTTAAGGGCAACATTAAAATAAAAAGTAGTAAGAATAAGAAACATTCTTGAACCCTTCAAGCACTTCTCAGCTTAGCCTTGGCTCCCACATTGTTAAATATTCCCTACTTCGCTTGGCCTCTAAAGTGATCAAAGCTCAGAAGTAAAAATCTATTGAAAAAGCTACAAAGTCAAGCATAATCTTAGAATTAACAAACAAGACCTTTCTGTTCAAAGCAAATGGCAAGCCTAAAGTGACAGGTTGTTCCATAAAACCTAGCGCTTATCTCCATAGCCAGAAGTATTAGAAGTTCAAAATATCCTTTCTTACCACAAAACAAGAGAAAAAACGTTTTATGTGGAGTCTTTGAAATGCCTTCTGATCAAGTGTCTTTCATTCAATAGATGAGACTTGGAAGCTTCCATTGAGTGTGGAAAACAATCACAAAGCTTTAAATTCATCTACCTGCATGCACCCTTCCATGTGGCACTGATTGTTGATGTTCACTAGAATGCTGAAGCACAGGAACAGAAGGATAATTATTCAGTGATTTCTGATTTTCCAGAATCAGTCCCTAAGAGAGTCCATTCAGTCACACTGACTCTCTGGTTCATGGACTCAGGTAAAGATATCATGCACTCATTTAAGAGATGGTTCAGTGAGCAAGATACTTGCCATGAAAGCAACCTTCATTCACATGAAAAAATTAAAAATGAAATCTAGTTGTTATGGTCATGGGAATTTAGTTAATAGTCTACCATGTAAATATAAGCACTTTTTGATGTGATACTTCACATGATTTATAATATATAAATATGATATATAGTATATATTATATAATAAACATTATAATTTATGTTATAATGGTCCTTTGGTAAGCATAAAGATTGTGGGTTGCCATCCCTTCCAGCCTATATGGCATTTGAAGGCAGGGACAGTTAAAAGAAACCGTTCATTCAAAGTGTTTTCACTTGATATATAATACCAAAGTAGTGGTTGTATTCTTTTCCAAAACATTATAATGCCAGTAGTCTACTCTAGGTGCATCAAGAATCAATATTAATTAACTTTAAATCTATAGACAGTCATGTTTATATCCAGTTTATTCTTCTTTTAATCTTTTTGATTATGCCAAAGACAGCATGTCATTTCTATTCTAGTTTACATGCAGTGTTTTTGATACTTTTTAATATCCTCTCATAAATTAAGGATTCATAAAGTTTTCAAATATCATATTTAGCCATAAGTAGTGACTATAATAAGTTGCTGACAATTTTGCATGTGCATATATCTCACGTTGTAATTTTTATTTGTATGATATGCTTTGCAAATGATATTGCTAGGGAGATAAAGTTTGTTTATAAAATCTTAATGCAATTCATATATAGAGGCATGTTTTTTAATAAAATATTTATTTATTATGTACAGAGTGTTCTGTCTGTCTGTATGCTTGCTGGCCAGCTTTTTAAAAATATTTTATTTATTTATTTATTTATTTATTTATTTATTTATTTATTTATTTATTTATTTATTTATTTATTTATTTATTTATTTATTTATTATACAATGTTCTGTCTACATGCCTCATTACAGATGGTTGTGAGCCACCATGAGGTTGCTGGGAATTGAACTCAAGACCTTTGGAAGAGCAGGCAATGCTCTTAACCNATTTATTTATTTATTTATTTATTTATTTATTTATTTATTTATTTATTATACAATGTTCTGTCTACATGCCTCATTACAGATGGTTGTGAGCCACCATGAGGTTGCTGGGAATTGAACTCAAGACCTTTGGAAGAGCAGGCAATGCTCTTAACCGCTGAGCTAGCTCTCCAGCCCCAAGGCATGTTTTTCTTAACATGATGTGGCTCATGTTAGTTAGTGACATTCATGATGCTAGACATAAATCCTGAAGGTGGATCTCATGGGACTAAAGGTGGATTCAGTGTTCTCTATAAGGGAGCTTGCAGGGATTTGCAACAAGGCTTATTGACTCCAGAGAATAAACTGTTAACCATTGTTTATCGGCGAGGCCCCCATTTATCTCTGTGGCTTCCCTATCTAGTTAATCAATGTTTATGATGTGTATTTGATTATAACAGTTGGAGAAAACAGAGCAGTTGCATCTGGGAAACTATAAGGCAAAACAGTAGAAAGCAATTTTTCTTTGCAATAAATGGTATTATTAGTAAATGAATTTCTTTAGGAAAACACTGAGGTGTTTTTGAATTAGCATAGAGACCTGCAGAGTACCACAAAGGTAAGAATAGATGGACCTATCATTGCTTTAACGAATACAGGGCTGGACCTTAACATGAATATTCCTACCGAGTAACATTGAACTGTATAATAAAATGCGACCCTAGAGAAATATTATAAAAGTCACCTTTCAGAGCAAGAACAAAAGAGAGATTGGTGATGGTGACAATTAACATGATAAAGAAATAAAACAATAAATTAGAGGAAAGAAACCAGACATAAAAACATTCATATTCATGACTCTAAGTGAAGCAGAAAGCAGACTAAACTTATCTACACTAGAAGAGAGGGAACATGGCTATTATTAAAAGAACAGAGAGTGTGCTCCTGCACATCATAAGAAGCGAGTTTTCAAGACTGGTGCCATTGTGCCTTTTTATTTTGATGTAGTCTAACAAACCTTTGGCCTTAAGAGAGATGTGTTTGACTGTATTGGCATTATACATGTATTCAGAATTTAATAGCATATATTGAGGACAAGAAGAAATTAAGTGTAGAAAAACCTGAAGAAGAGCAAGAACCATAGACAATGTTATTAGTATCAGCAAAATTTAAGCTACCAGTATAATTTATGCTAATTTAGGGGAATGGGAGAGGAAGACATTATGCTTGAATGTGGCTCTGCTTGCTTAGAGAATGACTACGTAACAGAACAAGGGTCTCACAAGTATATTTTGAGAATACTTTGGTGTATTAACAGCTCTGAAATCAAACATTGGCCCTTATCTTTTATTTAATTTTACATTATGACTTGCTACTGTCCTTAAACATGTTGGAGATGTTTGTTATTTTACATTGTCACCTAATGGTATCAGAAACTTTAGTAATTATACAGGAATAGCTTTTTTTTTCAGAGAAGGAAGAATAGAGAATCCTAGTGTGATTATCATTATTCAGAGTACTCTGTCAAGGACAGAAAAAAAAGCACACCAAAGACATATCCAGGAAAGAGTGTTGCCTTTTGTTTTTCATCTTTATAATCGAATTTTGCCTTTCATAGCAATTTTATAAACACAAAGCACATAAAATGGCAGTTTATTTTCCCTCCATTAATAAGATCTGTGAATAGAAAAGTGAGTGAACGATGAAAATTGTACTCTGCATGAAAAACTGAGAATATTTCTTTTTGAGTATTCTTTTCTTAGTTCAGTACAGGCATATTCCTTTTAAACGTCCAGTGGAAAGGATGTCCCAGCCTCACTACAATGCTAAGTTCTCCAGGTTTTTACATATTGGTTTATTGTTTTCATATGTGTAGCAGCAGGTAGCCAACAGATGAAGTAAAGTTTCCTTTGCTCTTGCTATGAAGATACATGCTGCATATAGCTCTGTTCCTATCATGTCTGAATCCAATGAACCAGACCTTCCCCCGGGAAGACACAAATGCTAGCCCATTTGAAAGAGCTGAGAGATCCGTATGATTACTGAAGTGCACATAATTTGTGCAGGCACAAGTACGCTCAAACCTGATATAAGTTTGACATAGCCATAAATAAAAAGGCTCTAAATACCATCTCTAAAAAAAATGAAATTGCACTTGACAAGCTAAGATTCACTTTCTTTTTGTTGTTGTTGTTGTTTGTTTGTTTTTTATTATTAAGATTCACTTTCATTTCCATCACTTACTCATCTATTCTATATTTCTAGTAATCATTTGCATCTAAGAATGCCATTTGTCCCTCCTTATCTGTGGCTGCCATTCATCGAAAGAGGGAAACACCAAGCCAAAGCTAGGGATTACCTGAACGTCGGCATTTATTTAAGAATATACATTAATAAATGAATCAAGAGATATATAGCTCAGATGGTACAATGCTTGCTTACTGTGCAAAAATCCTTAGGTTCAAAGGACGGAATCATATAAATCAGGCATGGTGGTATATTGAGCAGTTGGGTGGTAGGTCAGAAGTTAAGGGAATTTCTTGTCTTGAGCTACATGAGACTACATCTCAGAAAAGACAAGGTCCAAGGAGTGTAGAAAAGAAATATGCTTATGAGTCTTCAAGTCCTTTGCTCTAACCAGTGTCACAGTGTGAAACCAAGCTTAATTCTCTTTATAGTTAGAATGTATACGTATGTGTGTATGTGTGTAAAATAGTAATATATTATATAATATATAATAGAATATATAAAATTCTAACTATATAAACTGTAGTTGAACTATGTATAATATATACTTATTAATAAAATAATGCCAACTTGAAGGTTCAAAGTTCATACTACTTTATTAATTTATTTGGAAAGGCATAATTTCAACATCTACTCATTTTTGTGGCAGATTACTATGGATGAAAGTCATAGAATTATGCACGATCAATTGTCTACCCATATCCCCCAGAAGAAAAGCAATCTTATATAAACAAGGAAATCAACTCCCACACTGTCATGAGGCATGACAGTGCCTGGAGAATTAGTTCAGTGTGAGTTATGCAGAAACTATGTGAATATTTATTATACTCCAAGCAGATCGAGTCTCCACAGAGTTAGCTGACTAGAAGATATTCATTCTGTTTATTGCTTTCTCTTGCATTCATAAGGCCTTATTTTTGTTATTTTTGGTTGTTTTTTATTTTAGCTCAGGCAGGTCTTGAACTGGTTTTATGGTCAAGACTGATTTCAAGTTATGATTCTCCTGTCTCAGGTTCTCTGTATTACTATATTGAAAGTGTGCATTACCTCATCAGTTTTATTCATCTGTGCTACTAAAGAGAATGAAGACAAATATAGACACTGATGCCATGGTTAACATATTATCCACAAACAGATAATCAAAAAATATGAAAACAAAGACCCAGTATTACTAAAATAAAGGGAAAAATTACTTGTTCCTGTTATTTCTTTTCCAAAGAGAACGAAACCTGAAACATAAATAATATGTAGTTTTATGTTCTCACTTACAATATGATCATCTGAATTCAGACAAGAAAATTTGTTCATTCTTAAACGAACTTATTATTTTCATCTGTCCAGGTTTTCTGTCATTGATATTTTTGATTATCAATCAGCAACATATTTACAATGCTTTACAAACTGTTGATGGGAATACCACAGTGAGAATTTTGGTTTAACTATTTCGGATACATTTCTTGAATAAGAAAAAATCTTTGAAAATCATTCAGAAATTGTATTAATAAAGAAACTGAAACAAAAGAAAAGATAAGCAAAGAAAAACATTTAAAATAAATAACTGACAAAGGTATTTTTAAAATCTTTAAATTCAAAATGAAACATCATATTATCTTTCTTATGCCTTATTCCTGTATTTCTGTTTGTCTGCTTTATTTTGCTCAAGTTCTTTGTATGCTTTTTGTTTTGTTTTTTTTTTGCCTATCTGTTTTCTACAGAAAGAGATAAAGAAGGCCTGCATTTAGATGAGTGAGGTGTCGGAAGGTGTCTGAGGTGTGATAAGGGAGAAGAAACTATGATCAAAATATACTGTATGAAAAAAATTTCAAATTATAAAAAATAAGCAAAAATTCTGACTTTGTGACATTTGATATGAAGACTGGAAATGAACATCAAAATTTCCTGCTATCACTGATGGTTATTCGTGAAGTCAGATAGCTGTTGGTTACTCTTGTGACTTTTGTGCCACTCTTGCACTAGCATGTCATGTGGGCAGTTCTCCAATACAGATTCAAAGTTCTGTAGCTGGGTTAGTGTTCATCTTTCTCCTCTCGTAGCATGCGGAGTACCTTCCAGTACCGTGAACATCAATTCAAGCACTAGTTAGACGCCAACTCAACTTGTCCATGTTCATTAAGATATGTAAATGTTGTCCTCAGCAATAGGTCTTACCATTGGCTTGCAGAGAAGAAGCGATACCCTTGACAATAGCCTAAGTTGTTGGAGGTCTTCCATGTAGTCCCTCTGACCAACAGTTCAATCCCATTCCGGACACAGAAGATTGCACTTGGTAGTGAAAGATGACTAGCTGGGAATTCATTTTCCTCAATATTTGGGAACCTCATTTAGATTTCTTTCATATGTCTATACTTTCAGAAACTTCTATAGTTTGTTTCATTTGACTTCACACAAGACATTGTAGGAAACCCCTCAAATTTTAAATAGTGGACGGATGAACTTACAAAGAAGCTACTTGTGGTTGTCTGGCTCAGTTTTCTCAACTACAAAACAAAACAAATAGAAGCTGTAGTAACTTTTAACTAAATGCAAATTGATAATGTTAAAATACAGTTGGGTACCACTACTCAATATCAATTATTATTGAGTTGTAGAGGAGTTATTTGTTGTCCAGGCCTTAAACTTGTAACATTGCTTCATTGCTTTGAATTTCAGAAGTAATAACATAGACATTTTAATATATATATATATATATATTACAGAAGCTTTTAACATTTTAAAGATGTTTCATTTTCATTTTACGTATGTGTGCGTTTGCATGCTTAGACACAAATGCACCACATCCCTGCCTGGTGTCTGTTTAGGCCGCAAGAGGGCATGGAATACCTTTGTACAGCAGTTACAAATAGGTATGAGCCATCCTCTTTGTTCTAGAAGCCAAATCCCAGGTTCTTTGCAAGTGCAGCAAGTGTTTTTAACTTCACTCCAGCCCTCAAAGCCTTTAGCTTTGCTTGTTGTCCTCTCCCAATGACCACAGTGTCTTTTCTGAACTCAGCCTGTACTTGCTGTTTGTAAAGAATCACAATGGGTAGACAATGATGAGCTCTCAAGGGATTGACATGGATATAAAGGCACCTCTTGTTTCTCTGAACAAAATGAAACTGAATAAAATTTTCTCCAGTAATGGCACAAGTGTGCTTCTGCTGGCCGTGATGATGAGTCCAGAAACAAAAGCTGAAACTCCATCCCAGCAGAATGAAAACAGCATCTGATTGAATGCATCACCCAGGATCCATATGCTGTCACTCACAGCCTTATGGATTAACTATAATTTGTCTTTTGTCAGGATACCTAATTACATAGTAAGAAGACATATAGCACATTTTAAATCTCTTTCTCCATGTGTCTATACAGATACCCTTCTTTTTCATTCATTCAACAGTCTGGATATCTTCTCTACCATTCTTCTCTTTTCATTTGTGTGTTTATCTATGCATATTGCACCCTGTCATATAAATCAATAATGTTATTTTCTGTACATGAAGTTTCTGGGAAAGAGAACAGTAAAATCATGCCTCGAAACTTTAAATGTATGATTGCTAATGAACCGAAGAATAAAAACACTTGAATCTATTTGTATCAAAATTAGGTATCAAATTAAAAGAAATAATGTTTGCTTGCATCCATAGAAATTCTAGGAAACTTCCATTACTGTGAGAGGCAAGGTTCTTGGAAAAGGGTGTCAAAATTATATTGACAATGGTGCCCGATGCTCATTTTCAGTCAAGATTTGAGAATTTCACAGATATATGCTGTAGAGCTGCCCTGACATGCAGCTGACTCATTTCCCTCCCAGACACATTCGGAGAAAAGCTGACGCTTTGAGCTGTCCTTCTCCAAATCCTCTTAATTTATCTGAATTTTTAGAATCCTCATGGAGCAAATAAAAATAATCCTGAAAAGCAATGGGTGTGACCATGCCAGTCTATAGACCTCTAGACACATACCCAACCTGAGAACCAGTTGTCTGTAAGATCAATAGACATACTGTAACTTGTAAAACTAATTTTTAGTAAGGAGAAAGAGTCAAAGATGGCTGTAAGGAGATTATTGGTGAGTAAAAGTATTCTCATCGTTCAAGGGACCAGAGTTCAGCTCACAGCATCCAATTTCAGTGACCCCATGCCTTCTGTATGCTTGTAGCATAAAACCACATAGGTGCACACACATACACAATTAAATATTTAATTTTTTAACTGAAAGATAATAAATAAACAATAAAAGAGCTCCAAAAGACAATCAGATTCATAGGATTGCCAAAGTTGTCAAACTACTACCAGGGGTGTCAAACTCCCCTTCATTTTGCTAATAATTTTATGAAAATTTTATGAAAAATTTTAATACATATATTACATACACACACACTCACACACACACACACATATATTTCTCGGATCTATAAAGAGTGAACATTAAGGTAAATCCAGTTAACCACCATTTTCACAAGCAAGAAAAGTTCTTGAAGGAATAAAACATTAAAAGAAAAACAATGGAAATTATAGCCATTAACTATTTCTGTGAATGAACTTGGAAACTAGGCATTACTTGCTAACTGGAAGACTGACCTGATTTCAGGGCTCATGTTGAACTACATCATCAGTGCTGTTTTCCAGTTGATATTGTTATTACTGAGGCTATTCTTTATTTCAATTTTAATACTCTTAAAGACTAAGTCAAATTACTGTTAAGCTGTGAATGAGGGAGAGAAGTTTGGACATCCATAGTTCACTGCAGAGTTACTTACAGGAATTCAAAATCTGTTTCTATAGTTTTAAGCTGTGTACATTTGTATATTTTTGTAAATATTTTATATAATATTTTCCTATGTAAAATAGAAGCAATCTAATATGCATTTTATTTCAAGTATTAGCACCTACAAAACCAAAAGAAGTATTATCTTTTTTATTATTACAATACTTATGAAATTTTATCGGGGAGTTAGTTCCAATGCATCTATTAAAAAGACAATTACTAAACATCTAACTTTTATTGGAAATGTACCTTGAATTCAGAGTGGATGAAAAGTTATTGACACAGGTTTAGAATGAATTGATGGTTCATAGGGACATTAGAATTGTTTTCAAAGTCACTGTAAGCATTTTTTCTATGAAATTCAGAGTAAAAGGCACTGAAATCCTTATTTTGTGTTTTATTCCAAATTAGCAGCTGAGGTTAGACTCATGGAATTTAAAAATTAAGAAGATTAGAGGTAGGAGTTGATCAATGAAGGAGTTAAAACACGGTGAGAACCATCATAGAGATAATATCAAGAATGAATTGTGGGGCTGGAGAGATAGCTCAGAGGTTAAGAGCATTGCCTGCTCTTCCAAAG
>LOEQ01002386.1:52436-65471 GCA_001685075.1 Bramus lutescens | reverse complement strand
AGAGAGAGAGAGAGAGAGAGAGAGAGAGAGGGAGAGAGAGAGGGAGAGAGAGAGGGAGGAAGGGAGAGAGATTGATGCAGTTATGCAGTGCTGGCATTTTTGTAGTAGAAAAGGAAGAAAATTAGAGAAGGAAGGAAGCAAGGAAGAGATAAATACTCTGAGAAAGAAAAGAGGACTTGATAGAGAATGGCGGTAGCAGCTGACCATCAGTCCAGCAGTCACCTTCAGGAGAAATGAAGGGAATAATTGACATTTGAGTATAAAACAGCACAACTGCTTCTGCTTTCTTTACCCAGAGAAATTAGCATCCAACATCAACTAGACACCAAATGCTTAAAATGAACACATATAAGAAAGTTAAGAAACAAATGAAAGGTGAGGCATGCAGAATCTCTTAAAGCATTTTTTTCTTTGTATTTAAGAACGGGAGTTAATCATCATAGCTATAAAAGAAATAGGCAATAACTTAACATGCAAAAATTCTGCAATTAACCCCTGAATAAAAAAATGGAATCTGGGCACAAACCTGCACTGGTAACTTCAACAACATTTCTGTGAATCTTGGAAGACTTCTTACAAATTAAGGAGTTAGACATTTATGTACATATATTCAGTATGTGTATATTTGCATATAAATATGCATGTACGTGAGTGTGAAGGATACTTAAATCTATCCCTCTAATCAGAAAAAAAGATAAAACACATACATATATACATATATAGAGAGGAACAGATCCACATGCAATTCTGTAGTCAATAGCACCTTTTAACCTTTCTCATAGCTAAAATAACTTTGAAATTTGTATTTGTATCTGGACCTTTCTACTCTGGTGTATTTGTCAGGCATGTGACTCACATGCACAGAAAGGTCATCCTCTGATACATTTATAGCCATCAGATACAGTGTTGGCCCTAAGGGAGAGAAACAGTAGCATTGGGCAGTTATGGTTTCCCTGTTCACTGTTTATCAGTCATTAAGAATGCTCCATGTTCTGAAGGCACTGATAATTCTGTTTTTTAAAACCATCTCACTAAAATCTAGATAAAGTGAAAGATGGGGTAAGTTTCTTGACCTAAAGGAGTAGACCAAACAATATGTAAAAAGAAAAGAAAAATCACAGAGCATTTCCAACTTCCTGATTATACTTTAGAATTTAAAAGTTGTGCAGAGATCAGGATGTTTCTGCATGTTTATGTGCCTCATTTTTATGGTGGTGCTGATGGGATAGGTACATTATGGCTTGGGATTCATAAAAGTTTCCCTCAAGAAAATGTGTCCTTTTGGCCATCTATAGAGCAAAGCATTCAGTTTTGATGAGCAGAAAAAAAATAAATAAAGTAGGATTCCTCTCACAAGAAGTAGATAAAAAGGAATCCTGGTCGGAGAAATATATGGGTAAGATATAAAGAACTAAAATCAGTTCTGATTTGTTGCTCGAATAAGTGTTTCTACCCAAGTTTTATTATAGGCTGGTAAGGATCAGGAGATCAAATGAAAATAAAGCCATCAAAATTTCCTGACCATGCAGCTTAGGCATTTTTATCCAGTAGGGGAAAACACACACGTTCACACCCACACTCCCACACAGCAATGGACTATATGGACTTTTTTTCCACTGAAAATGCAGACACTACTTAACGAGATTAAAATATGTAGGCTACAGGGATAAGCCATTTGCAGATACCGGGTCTGATCTAGAAGGTTTCAAAGTAAGAATGAAGTCAGCAATTAATACTGCCTTGCAGAATGTCCAGTCCTAAAAGGAGTTTATAATAAATCACGAGTCCTACAAAGGCTCCAGGATCGTTGCTGGAGAGGGAGTTGAAAGATTTTTAAAGTCAGGGCTGATAGCTACAACGAAATGGTACATTCTGGGCAAACCAGGGTAGCTGCACATATGAATTCAGTGTTGAGATACCATGGAGAATGATAACAGAAGTCTCAACTCAATCAACTCCAGAATAAAGAAAGAAGATAGGCTTGACAACCCACCCCTGAATGAGGAAATTCCAGCATTCTTCACTGCCTAGAAAGAGAGGGTCAGTTTTCTTTAAAGGTATAGCACCTGATAAGAAAGAAAGAGACAGAAAAAAAGACCAATCTAAGGTTTTGTGTGGGTTCCAATGTGTATTTTGACATAGAAAATTGTAGAAATACATATCAGAAACATAAAGAAAAGTCATGACGCTGGTTTTTAATATTGTGTTTGGTTTCTTTGGGACATCTATGTGAAAACATACAGGAAGCATATTAACCTTTAGGCCACTGGGTTAATTGATCAGGCAGGCAGATGAAACAGTAGTTGGGATTTTAAAGCTTGGGCAAATTGGCTGAAGACCTAGGCCAACAAAGAACAATTAAAGGCAAATAAAAAAGGAGGTTAGAGGGGTTGACAGAAGAAGAAAGGACAATACTAAAGAGTAGAGGGATGGGGAGAGAAAGGAGGAGGGTAATGGTGAAGAAGAAATGGACAAAGAGGTAACGGAGTAGGAGGAAAAAAGGAGAGAAAATAGAAGCGGGGATGAGGGAAAATAGCTCGAAGGAAGAAAACCACAGGAATAAGTGACTAATAATGGCTAAGTGACCAAATGTTGAAGGGGTGGGTGACATTGAGGGACAATCAGACTGAGCAGGTGAGAGCAGCTACAGTGTGAAGGCCACACTGGCTAGGTAAGGGACTTTGTGATATAGGTACCTGAGAATTAGCAACAATTTGACTATTGATGCCCACAATCTTTGCGCTGACATTTTTCACCTACAGCTTTCCTCCTGGTGTTTGAATGTATGCCATGTTCCTGAGATAGGGAACCTGGAAACTGATTTTTTTGACCAGAAATATTTTTGACAGAAGCTCTAACATCAGATTAGGGGATGCTTTAGATGAAGAATTCAAATTTCTGTAGTCACTTAATATCTTTCTTAGTATTTTTCCTGGCATTTAAAAAAAATCTGTTTGTCCCTTTTACGTGTGTCTAGTTTACGTGCCCTTTCTGGGTACCCTTTATCCTTAAATATGATTAGAAACAAGATAGGCTGTGTATTGCATGTGCAACTATGACTTTTGTGATGTTGTGCTTTGAATTCTGTATTTTTCCCTCCAGTCCCGTCAAAGAAAAAACGAGATCTAAAAACTCTCCTCTTATCATAAATAGTCAGAGATTTGGAGGCTTCTCTGTGAAAGCTTGGATAAGAACTAGTTAAACATCTACAGAAGGGAGGAATTAAAAACAACTTCTGGAAAGCATTTGACTTTGCTTTTCATGTAGTAAATGCATCAGTGATTCAAAGATAGGAGTGAGTGGTAGCAGTAATTTGTAGACACCATAAGGTTAAGTTAAATTAGCCGTAGAAAGAGAATCTCATTGGTAAGAGTGTCTGTATAATCCACTGTGGACTCTGCCCCATTATTCAGGCCAGTATCTGCCTTATTCTAGTCCTAAATAGTTTTATATATTTTGCATGTGAATATACCCAAACAAATAATTAAATATGAACCAAATATCAATAGGATTATCTTGGCATGTTGGAACAAATCTTGATAAATCCATCTCAGTAACAACACTTGTCCATGACAGGAATACAAATTCAGCCTATTGAAATACTGTTGCGTAAGGAGCGATATATTAATAAAACCGCTCCTCTGTCAGTTTCTATCATTAAGGGACTAAAGCTTTTGAGCTGTGGAACATAGGCCAAGAAAGGGGATTTGGAAATGCAAATGAGAGATAAGAAGGAAATGAATGTCTTTTATTCAGCAACATACCATCTCTGCTGCCAAGAGCTATTTGAAAAAATGACTCTTAACACGTCTGTGAAGTTGGAAACATACATACCCAAAATGGACATCTCTGGCACAGTGGCATGATAAGGTCCATTGAGAAACTCTGGTGCATTGTCGTTGATGTCTTGCACTTTGATAATAAATTCGGAAGGCGGCTCAAGAGGTTTGTTTGTCTCCCAGTCCACTGCCTGAGCTGTTAACGTATACTCGGCCTTTTCCTCTCGGTCAAGTCTTTTTATAGCATGGATATCTCCAGTTATATCATTTATTTGAAAGATTGTCCCAGCTCCATCACCTGATAGGATATACTTGATTTTTTTGCTTCCAGGATCCAAGTCTGTGTGCAACTAAAATGAAAAATAGCAATAGTTAGTTATGGAAATGGTTAAATTATCATCTGAATTATTTAACTGACTCTTGTTTGTATATCAATTTGATTCTTTTTACACAATTCCCTAAGACACTGCTAAGCAAAGCTGTACAGATAATATGTAGTTCCCTTCACAGCAGGTTACACTAAAGCGTAATGAACTTCACCAGCATTTTTACAAACTACTCAAGTTTGTTTAGTATAAACTTACGTGGTTACAAAATAATGAGAAAGTATAGAAAGTACCCGTCATTTATACTTTTTGACTAATTAATGTATATAAATGCTCACACACAATGTTATTACTACTGCCTTTTATGATGTACAATGAGGCAAGAACCATAAGTCAGTTTAATGTAAGCATCTCCTTAAATTTTATTTAACATAGGTTAATATTTAGGAGGAGATGTTTAAAAAAAGAGGGAGGGTCAATATGGCTCATAATCTCTACAGGTTTCTTAGTAGATAAGATCAAATGGAGTGGCCCAAGTGTTTAATTGAATTGCTGCTATAGTTACACAAAGCAACAACAACACAAATTATGTATTAGGACTTTTCATTTATTCCTTTAATTAACAAAACTTTTTCCAGTCCAGTAACTCTTTCCCACATGGAAGAAAATAGTATTGATGATAGAACACAGGAGCACAATTTCAAACAGAAGACTGGTACTTCATGGGAAATGGTAACTGTTCAAGAAGAATTCACATCTGTCGTAGATCACATCAGTGATTGTTGATTGACCTAAATTTATAGTCTCTTAATGTGAAGTAAAACCTTTGTCTTACAGACCTATTTAGATGCTTAGAAAAGCATAATCCCATGTTTAAAAATCCTTTTATAATTTGTTCAAATGAGGGAGTCGTATGTAGTTCCCCTCATAATATTATGTAGACTAATGCTTTAAAAAATTAATTTTTTAAAAAAAATTAATCAAACTAATCATTTGGGAATGGTTGAGATGGCTCAGCAGTTAAGAGCTAGCTTGCAGAGAAACAAAGTTTAGTTCCTTGTATTCCTGTGGTGGATCACAACCATCTGTAACTCCAGGTCCGGGGAATCTGATGACCCCTTAATGTTCATGCACACCAATCATGTAAGATGTTCACATATGCACACACAGACAATCATACACACAAATGAATCCAAATAAATGCACATTATTTTTAAATCTTGCGTTTGTAAAAGAAATTGCTTAATTAACATTCTGAAATAATGCTTAGATGCACACATTTTCCTTTAACTCCCTTGTTTAACTACTAGCAGAGTCCTTAAGTTTTCTGCAGCTAGAGTTATAAAGTATTTGCTTTTTAAAAGAGTAGGTGTATTGTGGAAAGAAACTCCTAAAAATTCAAAAGGCATTGTGTGCTTCTGGGATTCCTTTTAATCACAACAGGCTCTATTGCTTTCTTCTCCAATTTGAATTGTATTTAGCGTTTCAATAAATGAAAAGAAAAGATTATAAAAAAGACATAAAATAGCAACAAAGAGCCTAAACGCATTGAGATATCCTCCTTTAACAATGAATATTTTTAAAAGTTGAGGCATAAGATTACATCAAATATTTATTGAATCTCAAAGTGTATCCCTTTCATTTATTGTATTAAATTTATGAACAAGAACAAATATTGAAACACCACTTTATCTTAATGAATGTAGGATTATAATTCATTATTGTGATATTAATCCTAATTTATGATCATTTTAATTTATGTGCATTTTAACATTTCCATTAGCATTTTTATTAAAAAAGAACATTTGAATAATATATCATTCATCCAGGCTTCTGTTCATAAAACAACCATTTTGGAATAAGAGAATACTCGTATGTATCACTCTTATCCATATTTTTTAAATTAACACATAAACCATTAAAATTGACCTTCTTATTATTTATGCTAGAAACTATTTCAGTAATATTTTCTTCCTAAATAACAATAGCATATGATTAATAAACTGTGTTATGGTATTAGGTTTTTTGATCACTTTCATTTTAAGATAAGAAAGAAGAACAAGCATACATTATTATTTCCTTAAGAATAAACACAGTGGTAAAATTCAGGCCTTTTTAATTATCTGTTCTGTGGAGATTAACATTTTTTGAGCTTCAGTTATTCTAGGGATATAACAACCAATCTGCATAATTTATTTTATAACCTGAGATAATGTACCAATCTAAAAACTATTTAACTATAAAAGTGACCATATTGAGTATGAAACAGCTGAAACCATGTTCATTCTATAAGTTCATCAACTTTATTCAACTATCTGTTAATGGATAAATCCATTTGTAACAGAAATACAAACAACTTGGGCCCTAAGGGTGGCTCAAGCAAGTAAAGACACTTGTCATTAAGTTTGAGAATTTGAGTTCAGTCCCAACGTGGTGGTTTGTCCTATGACTTATTCTTGAGCACAGTAGAACACAGATATGCATGCACACACAGTCACAAACATGCACTAGAATGTTCACATGTATGAAAAAAATGTAAAGTAACTTTTACTTTCTGGGAAAGACTGGACAAACTTAATATTATATGCATTCTGTTCTAGCAACCTTTACCTGTCAACTAGACACAATCTAGAGACACCTGAGAAGGGACTCCCAATTAAGAAATTGACTTTATCAGAACAGCCTGTTAACAAGTCAGTAAGCAGTTTGTGTACAAAGTTTCTGCTTCACAACCCTTTGAGTTACTACCTTGATACCCCTCCATGATGGACGGCAACCTGGAAGTGTAAGTTAAATAAGCCCCTTCCTCCCCAATGCTGTTTTTGGTTTTGATGCCTACCATGGTCACAGCAATAAAACGAAACTAAAATACAAACTGGTACCAGAGAAGTGGGTGCTACTCTGGTGATCGTGACTGCTTTGTTTGCAGAGGATTGTGGGACACTTAGTGCTGGAAAGTGTCCAGATCTTATTGAGTTGTTCTAGTGGGAGCTTGGAAGGTCTCAGTGCTGAGGGAAATGTGGGCTGTGGAGGCCGGGACCTTGTCATTTTAGAAAGAAGAGAGGACTCTATTGGAACTGGGCTAAGGACCACTATTGTGATATTTTGACTGAGAATCTGTGTGTGCTAGTCAGCTAGGGCTGAAGAGTCGGTTCCAGTTCACAGGAGAAAAGTACCATTGAGATGAAACCTGTACTTCCCTGGACACTGGGATGCTAAACCATCTGCAGCTGAAAAATCAGCTATGATTAACAAGAGATTAGCACGTTATGGATGAAAGCTTCTGTGGTTCATTGGGAAAATTAGAAAATACTTCCTTAGATTCAGTACACAGAGGCTAGTCCAAGAGGGCCATCTGTCCTCAGCTAGAAGCTGAACATGGCAATGTATATGAGTTCCCCAATGGTCCTCGTTTGGGACATGCGAGATCAAGATGGTCCCGAACAACAAATGCAGTCTAACACTCTGTAGCAGGATTGGAATCTCTATAGAGAGTCCACGAAAAGTCACTGATGAAGGTGTACCTCATTTGCTCTGGAGACCCCAAGATTTTGGAGATGCCAGGGTTGTGAGATGTCTATCATAGATAGTAACAGGCATGAATTGGAACTATTCTAAGCATGTAAGTCATCTGTGTGTGGCTGATGATGGAACAAGTAGTGAGATTGGCTAAGCCATTTAGAGTTGGAAGACAATACAGTGAGTCCTACATGTTATACACTGAGCTATGGAATTTAAGTTTGCACTATTTCATCATAGTTTTGTTTGAGTGTGATTGTTTTTATACTCCACCTATTCCCCTTTGGAATAAAAAATGTATAACTTGTTTTTGTTTTATAGAAGCTCACTTTTAAAAGAGACTCTGGTCATTTTAAAGAAAACTTGAACTTTTCAAAATGTTAGAATTTTTAAATATTGCATTGTGTTATTATATTATAGCATTTTATATTATATTATGATATTAAAATGAGGCCTTTGCAACTCTCTCATTCTCTCTCACACACACAGAC
The DNA here is from genome assembly GCA_001685075.1 of Bramus lutescens. Lineage (NCBI taxonomy): Eukaryota > Metazoa > Chordata > Mammalia > Rodentia > Cricetidae > Bramus > Bramus lutescens. The sequence goes on along the minus strand of LOEQ01002386.1, from coordinate 57,356 downwards.
TGGCACAAACACAAGTAGCAATTAGACATTATAACGAAAATGTTGGTAGGTGTACAACAAAAAGAAATTTATAGAAAGAGTCAAGGCACCTGGACTCTAAGTCTGGCCCTTGGAGTAGTGGCACAATGCAGTTACAAGCTACTATTTGCGATATTCTTTTCTACGTATTTGTCAGATCCTGCATACTTAACGCAATGAATCTATCCATCACTTCATCCCACTGACATGAGCCTGCGATGCTAAAGACATCCCAAGAGTGCTAAATGTTCCCAGTTTTGTGTAATCTGGACATGTGAACATTGCCTTTCTCATGAGCTGCTTTTGCTAACTGGAACAGAATAAGGCTCACGTGAAAGTCAGCCTAGACATATAAGATCCCTTGGGCTTGCTATTGCACAGGATAACATTATCTTTTGACTTAATAAGCCTGTAAAATGAACCCTACATTCTTCAAAGCATTATCTTAGAGACAGAGGTAAAGAACATGGTCTGTGCTCTCAGAGTCTCAGTTTGTGGGAGACAGACAAAACATAAACCTGAGGGGAAGTATTTTGATTTCTAGTGTTGTTCTTGTACTTATAATGCTAAGGCCAGAATAAATGTCTTCCTCATGGGACATTGAATCTGGTTTCCAGATGCTGACACCACTTGGGAATGCTCTGAAAACTTCTGGAGACAGATTTATTTGGAGGAAATAGATCACTTGTCAGCATGCATTTGATCAGCATGGGGGACTTGATATAATTTTCAAACATAGATTGCAAAGCAAACGTGACTTGACTGGCTCACAGGCTAACACACATATATCATCATGAGTTGCCGACTGAGCATAGGTCAAGCCAATCATGAGCTGAACCCTTTGAGAGTAAGAGTCTAAAAAATGCTGACCTCTTATAAATGCTTTATGTCAAGCATTGTGGCATACCAATGCAAAAGAGCTAATACATATATATCAAGTATTTACCATATGGTAATAATTTTGCCAATATATTCACCTGTTTTTGAAGCAAACCTGAGATCAATCCTCCATTTATTAGAGATGGACACATTGTCCCATACACAGAGGTGATCACTGTCTTTTACATTTTGTCTTCAGTTTCAGAATTATAACAGGGATGCTCATGATGGAGCTGATTCATGAGAATTGGCATCTTTTCACTCTCATGGTCTTCTATATATTTGCATGACATCTCCCAACTAAGACAAATTTATACTTGTAAGAATCATGCGATGATGCATTTGGAGTTCATTCTCCTTTGCACTCTCTTTACATAGTAATATGTATGTCTTGTTATGGGAAGCTCAGTCAATATATGTGGAATTCCATGAAAGGAAAGGGAGGAGAAAACAAACACTTCCCATTTTATATTAAAACAGTGATTTAAAGAAGGAAACAAAAGAATTTAGAAAAGTTAGATAATGGAACTTTAATGTTATCTGTAGTAAGCATGAGCTTTTGGGCATCCCCAAATATGTATTCAAATTTTAATGGCAACATAGGAACTAAGATAGAGAAGTTAATAGAAGAGTGAAGGGGTTGCTGGAGATTAATGGGTGATGGACAAATTAACAGATGACCAACAAATGTCAATTACCTTGTACTTGGTCATTACCATTCTCAGAATCTGAATAAGAACATATATCCTTCTTGTGATTTAATTGTCAGAAAAAAATCTCTCTTCTCTCATAGACTTCTTTATGACCATAAATTAATTTAAGACATCAAACTTAGAGTAAATTATTTTTTCTTAATATTAATTTAGAAAAAAATTGTGTTGTAGTTACCAGACAGAATTAGCAGAGGACCTGATGACATCTACTCAAATGAGAGGAAGTCTGAGATTGAGATCCTACAGTTCAAATCAAAGCCTTAAGTGTCAATCAGGTATCCCTGACATTACAACTTATTTTGAAATTCTGCTCAATCTAAATGGGCATCATGGAAATGCAACTTTAATTCATTATTCTCTTCCCATATGGTATCTAAGTTGTAGGGAGATAATCAGCATTTATTAGAATCTAAGATTTCACAGTGATTTGCAGGCAGCCGATATTACTGCCATTCACGGTTCCTAGTTTTACATGAATGTTATCTCATGAAAAGCTAAAGCTCAGCACTCTTGAATCACATTACATTATAGACAATCTTTTCAGGATCTGGTGTAGTGTCCGTTGGGTAAAAATGGGGCTATGAAGTATAAATTCATCTGTGTTAAATTATATTATCCATAAATCCACAATCATTCTACATCACAATAGTACCAGTTAATTGTTCATAATATGTGTTTGGCCTAAATATCTGAGATGATGAGAATGTAAAATTTCATTCTAGAACAGATATATTCATTGACTGCTATGATAGTTACTGTGTTGGTTAGGAAAAAGAATTAGAGGATCCAATGAGTTATGTCCACATTTCTAGACATTTTTATGGAATCCTGTGAGTTAGTATCAACATTTGCTTATCCTAACTTCTGATCCAGTCCTCTTGTACTCAAGAGGTCATCTTCCAAAAGATGTTGGAGCAGCATAAAGTTCACCATTAAAATGAAGCCCAGTAATTATAATAAAAAGGAACTGGACAATCACTTGATGTTTGGGCCCTGATAAACAAATAAAACCCGTCTGATGCTTTAGAGCTAAGTAAAATATCCTATGATGATGATAGGTAGAGAAAAGCAGAGAAGATGCCACTCTCACAGTATATTGCAGAGAATACACTCATTTGTTGTTCAAATACTAAGTAACTATAATATATATATTAAATGAATGAAATTACTTTTCATTTATTTTATAAATTAACAATTTGTAGAATTTAATTACATAAGAAAACAATATAATAGCCATAAAACCATTTGATTTTACATAAGATTTTAGAAAAGAGAAACTTAGGGACAGGTTGTTATTCCTCCAATCATATAGTATGAGGTTATAAGTTTACAGAGATCAAAAAAAAATCCCCATGGAATTCTCACATAAGAGCATGTTACCCTTGAATTTGCCTTAAGAACTGAAAGGATATAGAAGAAATGATTCATAACTCAATTAAAAGACTACAGTATCTCTCATGTTTCCTTTGCTGCTGTGATAAATTACTTTGAACACTTTGAAAATACATGAAGCATTGTATTCTGTACTGAAGTGGAAATTATATTTGCTTCAGGAAAGCAAGGCAACATGCACGCAAACACACACACAAACACACACACACACAAACACACACACAGATTTCTCAGTAATTTACATTAGGCAGTGTGTAGCACTCTGATGACTCAGGCACATATATTTTACCTTCTGTTTCATCTACCAATGTGAATAAAGTTTGATCTAGCCATGGGGATTGGTGTCCAGAGAAAATGAAAATTAGTAAGAAGTCCAAGTGAAAAAATATTTTGTACTTTGTACTGTGTACAGCTGAGCATGCAGCCAGAAAAGGAAGTTACTGTTCTTGCTATTCTTAGAGAAAGTTTCACAAATGCATGTCTCCTATATGTGTTAGTCACACTATAACCCGCAGCATGCACTGTGTATGGTGCATACTCGGAGCTGATGAGCACAGATACAATTTGTCTCCAAAGGTGAAAACCTAATTTCCTACAACTTCTCAGTGGTTTTGTATGTGACGACTCAGTTGTTGCTTCTAGGTTGAGTTTTCTTAAGTTCATCCAATCAATAAGTGACAGAACCGGAGGAAGTCCAGTCAGATCCATTCAAAATCCTACACATTTTAGAAACTTCTATAAAGAACTTCAAGAGAGCATAATTGATTAGTTTGGAGTAGATAAAGAGATTCATCAAGGAAGAATTGACAGTGGGACTTGAGATGCAGCACAGTGGGTTGAGCACATGACTTGCATGCACAAGGAATGGATTTAAATTCCTGCACCAAAATATTTTAAACAACAGGAATTTAAAATTGTGAAGAATGTAGAGACTGCCCTGGTTTGGAAATAGAGAAGAAATACAAACAGACTAACAGACCAACAGACAGATGAGATATACCACCCAATCCACAGACTAATCATCCTGTAAGCGTGTGAAAAGGAATAGACATCAACGAAAAGCAGTGGGCCAAGCTACTAAGTATGAAGGAGTGATGCTGACAAGGATGAACTGCTAACACTGGCATTCATGAGCAAATCTGCTCCCATTTTGCTTCTGGTTTACAAACATGATGGGTCATGTCTAGAGCAAACCTGCTCTTTGCTAAACTCCAATAAGATTTACAAGCCTCTCTTTATGAGTCTCCCTCCTTTCCTTCTTTCCTCCTTACGTTTTGCTCATCTCCTTCCCTCGCTCCCGCTCTGTCTTTCCCTCACTCCCTTCTTTCTCCCTCCTTCTTTCTTGCTTAATATCCTCCATTGGAGAAAGTAAAATAAATAGCAATGTACTGATGTAAAGTCATATCCACAGAGTCTATACATTACTTGAGTTAATGCAATGACCCACTATTTTTATAGATTAAGACATATGTGCAAACTAAATCAAACCCAGAGTAGTCACTATAATGGAATTCTGAGAAAGGTAAATGAAAGAATTTATTTTGTAATTGTAATAAATAATATAACTTGTTTATTTTACTAAAAGCATGTGTGAAATTACTTCAGGAGTGCTAAATTCTAGCTTCTCAGTAGTTCTCTCTTTTTCTGTATATTTGATAAATGGTCAAATTGCAATATTTTACTAGGAAACCATAAAAAATAAACTAACAGAAACTTATTATTTGTCATTTTAAGTAATTGTTTATTTACCAAATATTGACAACATAAACTCATGTTACATATGTGGATCTAAAATTGTTTCATTTCAAAAACTGTTAAGAGGAATTGTAATAGAAATTACCACTTTGTTTGTACCTCTTTTTTAAAAAAGATTTATTTATTTATTATGTATACAGTATCCTCAGTGCTTTGCCTGCAG
>LOEQ01002386.1:3960-44353 GCA_001685075.1 Bramus lutescens | reverse complement strand
TGTGTTGTTATTTCAGGGTATAAGCTAGCCGTGCGGGAGCCAGGTGGGATGAAATGCAGGCCTGCTCGCTTCATCACTACACCAGTCAACCATTCTTCTCACTCTGCTACATTCCCAGCCATATAATTTTATTTTTAAATAACTTGCATCCTTAATTTTTTCTGTTTTGATCCCTGCTATGAAACTATAAATAGATTTACTTCTAATAAATCAAAGATTTCTTTATTCCTTAATAAAATTTAAACCTATACACATACTTAACAGGACATACTTCTAACTCTAACACAAGAGGAATAGAGGTAGGAGGATCAGGAGTTCAAAGTCATAATCACCTCATAACTGGTTCAAGGCCAGATTGCACTATGTGGTATCCTGTTTCAAAATAATGACAACAGGGGCCAGCTGGATGATTCAATGGGCTAAGATACTTGCAACAAATAACCTGAGATCAATCCACAAGATCTGTGTGCTAGAAGGAGAGGACTTGTTTCTGCCAGTTACACTATGATCTCTTCATTCAAACTGATGTAGACACACACACACACCCATGAATGAGAAATAAACACATGAATTCATTAATTAATTAAATTTATAATTAAAATTAATTTTATTAATGGCTACAAACGAAACAATGAAGTCTCCTGTGTTTGTGGTGGTCAGAAGTCTACAAAGCCAGGTGTCTTTTTCTATCTTTTTCCAGCATATTTTTGATGAAGGATTCTTCACTGAATCTGAAGCTTATGGAAGGGCCAGACTGACAGGTCAGCAACTCTCTGGAATCCTGTGCTATCCGCTTGACTGCCCTTTCTATGGATGGTCTATGCCCTTTCTTTCTTTATAGATTCAAGGATCCAAGCTGGGGTCCTCATACTTGCAACCTCCTTACGCACTGAGCCATAGCCCGTGACTCCATTTCCACTCCTCTTGGACCACATGCCTAAACTATAGAGGACAAGAATTTATACTCAGAGAAAGAGTCTTAATAAGCAAATACAGCCATCTTCAGATCAATAATATGAAGAACTCTAAGGAAATGAGGACGACCATCCCTAGAAAGTTTTCTATACAAATGTAGTGTATAATAATTGCCTTAAGTGATACCTCATTGCTATAAAATAAATTCAGTTAGCTATAGAAAATCATGCTAAGAAGACAAGTATTTATAGGAATATAAAACATCTTACTCAGATAAAAACATGCCTGTTAAATATTTACATAAAAAGTTTTAAAACTAATTATCTATACTTGAGATGGTATTTTATATACAAATTTGTGTCCCATTTTTCTCATTTTATTGTTCTTAAACAACAGAATCCCCAATTTTTATCTATAATGTTTACATAAACAATGCTCCTATTAGGAATATTTTGTATGAATACAATTTTACTGTTCTGTTGATAAAATCAACTGGAGTTGCTCTGACCTTTTCCCTCTCCTTTCCTTATGGCGAAGAAGCGTGAATTTCGGTGGGTTGTGATTAGTGTTATGTGTAACCAGGTTTTTGATCCAGAAGCAGAAAGTCACATATTCACAAGGAAAAATAGTATCAATTACAGTAGGAGTTCTAAATGTCTTTTTTTAACTCTGTGGTTTACAAATCATGCATAAATTAACATACTTTGGAAAAATACACTTTTTCATGTTCCAATCATTCATTTGGAAAAAGAAACAATGCTTGTTTTTTTGGCTGATACATGGAGGCAAATGTTAAAGGTGTCATGATTCTACAGTACTCTGGTTCACAAATGATCTATATGTTTTTAAAGAATAGGTTTGATATTATTTTTATTGAACTTTAATTTTATTATTTATTCATTATTTATTTTTGTGTCTTTTACAGCATTTCTCCAGATCCCACCCATCTCCCTCGCTACCCCAAAATAAAATTCAAGCAGAAAAGGGAAAAATAAAGGGAAAAAAAAGGAAGAATGGGGAAATCTCATCACGGAAGCTGTAGTGTGACACAGTGAGTCAGGCATTAAACACCTTTATCTATAGATTTGTTTACATTCGTGAAAAGAATCATTGGTCTGGTTTGAACCCCTGCCCTCTGTTACGCATTGACACTGGGCCCTCACTGGGACTCTTCCCGGACATCTTGTTGCTGGCCTGTGTTGTGGAGACCCTGAAGCCCTGGGCCCACAGAACTGATACAGCCCCTATCCCTGTGCTCCAGCAGGTCACAGATGGCGTGCATGTTTTAGGATGGGCCAATATATTACCCTGGTTTTGGGCCTGGGTACTTGCAGGATGGGTCTGCCCGTCAACTCTCTTATCTTCTTCACCAGGGTGGACTCTCAGGCAGTGCCCTGGCTAGTTTGCGCCTTGCAGGGATGAGCAACAGGTGAAGACAATTCAAATCCTCAGGATCAGTTCTCCCACAACTATACCTTCACAGCCAGCTCTTCTGTGTTGCCCAGACATGGTGTAGGGGCAGCTCAGGAGGGGCAGGGATAGCTCTACCACATGCCGCAGGCATTGATAGGGCTTTACCCCCCCCCACGGCCATGCCACCTCAAGATGAGAAATTGGGACAGCTCTCCCATGCTCACTCTTCGGTGCTGGTTCACCTACATCTCTGCCAACAGGGTTAGCTCTACTGTGCTACCTAGGCGAGGTGCAGGGCTTGTTCTCCTGAGTGTTGCAGATTGTGTGAGGCAGGGGCAGCTCTCCCCCTCTTAAGACCTCAAGGCCAGCTCACCAAACTGCCTCAAATGCTGATGGGGGGACATCTATCCCCGCCCATGCTGTCACAAGACTGATGAATAATGGGGCCAGCTCTCCAGTTCTCAAAACTTCAGGGCTGGGTCAGCTCTATTGTGTAGCCCAGGAAGAGTGAAGGATCCTCTCTCCTGAGAGTTTCAGCCAGTGAGGGGCAGAACCAGTTCTCCCTAGTGACGGTTAGGGCCAACTCTGTAGAGCCCTATCCATGCTGCCTTTGAGGGTATCAGGAGCCACAGACATCAACAGAGATCAACAACGACCATGGCTGCATCAGAGTCACGAACCCAGACATGGGTCCCACAGAAGCCCAGGAGGCAATGAAGTCCCCGACCTCAGCCCACTGCTCACCTCTTTTGTTTCTTCTGATACACGTCTGTCCATAGGACATGCACCATTTTATCTCTGTCTCTCTCTTCCATATTACTCCAAACAGTTGTTCACCATTGCCTGTCCGTCTGGCTACACAAGATGCAGAGTGGGCCAGTGTTTTTTTTNNNTTCTGGGAGCCTGGGACAGAACTCCCTAGGACCACGTGTGGCTCTCCTTGTTTGGCTTAGCTTATCATGGGCAGTACCATGGTTCCACATCGCAAAGAGATAATAATCGTGCCCAACAACCCTATACCTGGCACTGGGCAGGTTCCACATTGGTGCAGAATTGTTGCTGAAGACATCTCGCCAGCTTGGGAGGGAAAGTTCAAGCTGCAGTCACTTCTTTTCTGCCAGCCCCAGTATCATGGCAAGAGCGTGCAATATTTTTTATTAAACAATCTCGTATATTGCTTCTCAATATCGTTTATTAAGACTCTGATATTGGAGGCGGGCGGTGGTGGCATATGCCTTTAATCTCAGTACTCGGGAGGCAGAGTCAGGCGGCTCTCTGGGAATTCGAGACAAGCCTGGTCTGCAAGAGACCTACCTGGTTCCAGGATAGGGTCAAAAGCTACAGAGAAACCCCTGTCTCGAAAACACAATAACAAAACCAAAACAAAACAAAACAACAACAACAAAAAAACACAAGATAAACAAACAAAGAACTCTGATGTTGGTCTGTGTGTAAGCACTCATACATAGCTGTCTAGAAAGAGGCCTAAAATGTGTGCTCTGGACTTTCCATTTCAGACTCAGCTTTTTCTTTTCACCAACATGAAAACATTTCAAATATATTTGTTTTATAAAGAGTACTTCAGAATTAAAATTAGCTGACAATGCACATCCTCATTTAAACCTTATTTGGGCATCAGAGTACCAGTGATCATTTTTACTAATAGTAATGAACACAAGCTACTGAATACAGTTTGGATGAAAATTAAGCTACTGGATTCTCAATATCTGAATTTATATTTTTTCATGAGCATAGATAGGTAAGTTATTTAAATTGATCTTTCTCTGAACCTTTGTATTAAGTAAAGCAATACATGTTGAATATATAGCAGTAGACAGGTCTTTTCACCCTCCTTTCACCCCAGACACCTTCTTTTGGGGAAAATTTGACAATAATTTGAACATCTAAGAATGCTTTTGAGATTATACTTAACTCTTCTAAGTCATAGGCAAAGAACAATCTGGGGAATTACACCATGATGGGAACCTGAATGGTGAGAGCAAATATATATAAACACTTTTCGCAATGTGTGTTCCAAATGGTATGATCTTCATCGAGCATTAACGACAGATTATTGTGACCTGCTCTAGAATTTGAATATGAGGCTAGAACCGTTTCTCGGAATTTGTCAGGATACGCTAACATTGTTGATCTAGGAATTAATTATTCTGAGGACAAGAAGAGTTAGTCTTATGGATTCAATGTAATTTCTTTTCTGTTAAATATTCTAAATGGGGTTGTTTCAATTTAATTGATAATGGAAATACCATTTTTTACTAAAGGATTCAAAATATTTCTGGTAAGCAATATCAATTTTATGTTCTAAACATTATTTTAGAGATATTCAAACAATCGTGTCCCAAGTGCTAAGATATTTAGAGATATATAGTTTCTCAGGCAGCATTAATTTATAAAATTTCTAGGGAAAGATTAATATTTCATGTTTTATTATGATTATTACAGATTCACAGTCTTATGGTTAAATGCTAGACCAAAGTAACATATGAATTTACATGTACAGTTCTTTAGGGATCTGGAATACTGAAATAACATAGCCCCTTCTTCATGGATGACATCTACATTAGCTACTGAATGACTGAATGTTACTGAACACAGTTAACTTGCCAGAAAGTTAAAGTGCTAATACTCAACTCTCTCTCTCTGAGAGAGAGAGAGAGAGAGAGAGAGAGAGAGAGAGAGGCACACACACACACACGTGCATACATGCAGGATCTTGGAAATTAATGGAACAATGTAATCCAAGGAAAAGAATATTCATTTCCTTAAAAAGTAAGACTAAAACACTTCAACTAAAAAGCTTCCTAAACAGATATGTCTTCCCTGCTAGTTGTTACAACATCAGCTTCGTATTTAACATCCTTGCTTGTTTGGCAAAAGAACAACTTAAATAAAGAGCTGCTAGACATCTCAAAGAGGATGATTTGTAAGAACCTCTCGATATAGAATTTTCATAAAGTTGCTAATTGTTCCTTACTTTAAAATTTATTGTTCTGAGAACGAAGCACAAAGAGTTATGTAAATATTAGCCAGGGAGAGGGCACTGCTCTACATCAGCATTGACAATATTATTCAGTCATAATTAATACACTTCTAAAATAAAGTGTTGACAGCACTCTTATTCAAATATATAGCATATGTTTACAGTCTCGCACATTGAGGTACACACTAATTACAGTATATGTGTGAGAGAAATTGCAGAGGCAATCTGAGGAGCTGGGATTGCAGCTAATTGAAAACTGCCATTGTCCAATTAAAGCAGGTGAAACCGAGGAATGGCAACACTGCCAAGTGCCCATCAGGCATGGCTAGGCTGATCAATTTAAAAGACTAAATGCAATAAAAAAGAGTAAAGAAGTTTTTTTTGTTGCTCTTGTTGTGGTTACTTTACCAGGGAACTGAAAGGCTAATGGAAATCAGGGTACATGGTGGATCTGCTCACCCCAACCCACAGATCGAACTTGATGGAGTAATATATCACTGCAGAAAATAGTGAGCAGCTCAAAACCACAAAGCTCACATTACACCAGAAGAGTTACTAATTGGAGAAGAATATTTGGTTATTTGTTAGGAATGTGCTTTTAATGATGTTAGTCACAGAAACTACAGTGTGCCTTGAACTACTTTTATTTTTCTCTATTTGACTGCATTAGAAAGTAAATGAAATCAACTATCAGGTATTTCAAAGAATCATGAATTTCAAAGTTAAACTGGCGTTTCTCTTTTGCTAAAGCAGAAAATGCTTCCTTTAGGGCATGAAATGTTAGGAGACAAAGGACCAAGAAGACTGCTATGGGATTATGTCTCCTAGAAATGACAGGAAACTATACCCATGACACCTTAACAATAAGAGTGCCTAAATGAGACCTGAACGATGACGATATCCATTGACCTCATTATGTAGAAGGGGAGAAATTCATGGGGTCCCAACTAAACAAACAACTGCAGGCAACTAATGAATTCCAAGAGATGCAGTGCTCATTTTTCCAAGAAATAAACACCTTAATTGGTTAGCCAACACCAAATGGTCACCTCTAAATTAATCAACATACAGACAATTCTAAATGCACTCAGTAGGTTGTATTTATAGGTTTATTAATATATACATTTTACTAATAGTAAAAGGAAAAGAGGACATAAATTTGAGAGGGATAGGGGAACACCCTTGAAGAGTTTGGAAAAGGGGGACATGGACACTGTTGGATGAAATAAAAGTAGTGTGGAAATGATGTAACTATATTTTAATCAAAATTTAATGAAAGCAAAAAGATTGCTATTAAATAACAAATCACCCATAAATTGTTTGACTGTTCTTTAGTTGGTTATAAAATTACAGCCACATGAAAAACCTCTAGCGTTATATCAAAGACTACTCCTACCACAATTCAGTCAGATGGTGGTAGAATAAATTAAAACAGAAAAAATATGTCAAATATGGAGAAGAAGGAAAGTTACAGATACATTTTGAGGATCTAGGATATACTAGGCAAGAACAAATAAAGTGGCATGCTTCCATTCATTGTTTCAATAACACCTCATAATTTTATTATTTTTATGTTGTACAAGAAAAACATGAGACACTATGTTATTGAGCAATTTGCTTTATTTGAGGGAGCACGCAAGTAACAAGCAGCACAGCCTTGGGACTTTTATCCTGAGCCCTGCAAGGTGTGCATAATTGGGTGTGAATGTACATAGGTGTACATATTCCTTAGAGTGGGAAGGGGAATGAGGAGGTTGCTGAGGTACCATGCAAACAAGCAAGAGGCCTCAGAGTTCACATCCACAGAACCCACATAATGATGTGTGGGTGTGGTGGTTGCATGAAATCACACCATGGAAGGTGATCCCTGAACAACTTGGCTAACAATATTAGCCATGTTAGAGAGCTATAGGTTAGATTGGAAGATTCTGCATAAATCAGTAAAGTGGACCAAGAATGAGTCTTAACATCTGCTTCAGTCATCCACAAACACACACATAGATGTACATGTATCCCCATCACATGCCCAGAGAGAGAGAGAGAGAGAGAGAGAGTCTCTCTCTCTCTCTCTCTCTCTCTAAGACAGATGGGGCAGAGAGTGGAAAAGTTTGAGACTGGGCCGATGGCTCACTGGGCAGAAGCACTCACTACACACTACAGTGTCTGAGCTCAAATCCTCAGCACACACATTAACACAATGTTAGAAGTGGTTGCACATATCTGTAACCTCACCTGGCAGGTGTGGGCAGAAACAAGTGGAAGAAATCTATTTACATACTGAACAAAGGAAACAACAACGCACAGTGATCGAATTGACCCATGTTTGACGAGGTACATCGCACTGCATGTAGAAGAATAGCTGAGCTTAGCTGTGACTTAGAGCACTCCTTTAATCCCCAATGTCCCTCATTCTTCTCTGAGTTTTCTTGTGTATTTGTACACTGCTCTGTCTCCTACCTTTGTGACATCTTTCACAATGACATCCTGATCCTTGTCCTTGTGAGCCATTTCCTCCAAAAGGTCAAATTTGAATTTGCCAAACAGATGAAAAACATTAGGAGGTGAAAGTATGCTTTTTGTGTCCTTAGTTTTTTTGTTTGTTTTATTTTATTTTTGTGACACCTGACTGATGGAGCATAGGCCACCAATGACCCAGTATTTAAATAATTGCTCTCTGTATAAAAGGGAAAACAAGGATGGAAGATACTCACTCATCAAGGACAACTATTAAACAGTTCATAATTTTCATTAAGTAAGCTCTGCTATCTCTTCTGTGAGTCTACACAGATTTCTTTAAGCAGAAAAGGCAATGTTATGTAGACACACACTAGAGACTGGCATCTAGCACATAGTGAATTAATGGTGGCATTTGGGAGGGAAAATAGGCAACAAAAAGGTCTCACTTAAGATGTTTGGAACTTTTTTTGCTTGAAGTGTCTAATTACCATCATTGAACTCTGCCATTTATCTTCCATGACAATTTCAAGAACAAAGGGTAAAAAACAACAGACACATTAGAAGGCAAAGCATGAGCTTGTGCTTATGATCTGAGGACTCTGACATTTAGCCTTGAAGATCATTCAAATTCCTTCCTCCCCTCTGTTCACTCTTTGCCCTGATTTACTTGCCATTTAATTCAAAATTACCAATTGTCTGAGCATGATTTTGAAGTCACTCATTCTTGAAATACATCCAAGACTGTGCCTGAAGCATCATACAGCCTTAGACAAATCATTTTGTGTATCTTAGCTGAAGTATTTTATTAATTAATTTATTTTTTTAAAGTATTTCTGCTCATTATATGTGCATATTCCAGTTCCCACTCCCTCCCTCAACTCCCCCCTACATATCCTCCATCCTACTGCCCTATCTAGTCTGCAGAGAGGGTAGAGCTTCCCATGGGGAGACAACATAGTCTGACACATCACTTTGAGGCAGGACCAAGGCCCTCCTCCCTATATTTACGCCGAGCAAAGTATCCCTCCAAAAAACCAGTTCAAGCCCTAGGCATAAATCCTCATCCCACTGCCAGTGGTCCCACAGACTGCCCAAGTCATATAATTGTCACCCACATTCAGAGGGCTTAGTTTGGTTTTATGCAGGTTCCTCTGCTGTCAGTCTGGAGTAGGGAGGTCCCACTAGCTCTAGTCAGCTGGTTCTGAGGGTATCCCCAACATGATCTTGACTCCTTTCCTCATAGTATGGCTCCTCCTGCATGTCAACTGGTCTTCAGAAGCTCAGCTCAGTGCTTTGCTGTGGATCTCTGCATCTGTTACCATCAGTTGCTGGGTGAAGATTCAATGATGACAGTTAAGATGGTCATTAATCTGATTACAGGAGAAGGCCTGTTTAGGCACCTTCTCCACTATTTCTTAGGGTCTTACTTGGGGTCATCCTTGTGGATTCCTGGGAATTTCCCTGGTTTCACACTGGACCCATAATGGCTCCTACAATCATGATATCTCCTTCCTTGTTCTGCCTCTCTGTCCTTCCCCAACTCAAACATCCCTTTCCCTCGTGTACCATTCCCTTCTGCCCTCCCCCTCCCCTTCTGCCCCCCCTCCCCTTCCCACATACTCCCAATTTCCTCAGCAGATCTTATCTAGTTTTTCTCCTCTGGGGGATCCATGTATATCTCTCTTAGGGTTTTCCTTCTTCCCTGACTCCTCTGGGGTCGTGGACTATAGGCTGGTTATTGTTTGATTTACATCTAGTATCCATTTATGAGCGAATAAATACTGTGTTTGTCTTTTTGAGTATGGGTTACCTCACTCAGGATATTTTTTTTGTCTTTTTGAGTCTGGGTTGCCTCACTCAGGATATTTTTTTCTAGTTCGATCCATCACATGCAAATTTCAAGATGTCATTGCTTTTTACCATTGAGTAATGCTCCATTGTACAAATGTACCACATTTTTTTTATCCATTCTTCAGTTGAGAGGCACCTAGGTTGTTTCCAGATTCTTTTTCAAATAATGCTGCTATGAACATAGTTGAGCAAACGTCATTTTGGTATGAATGTGCATCCTTTGGATATATGCCCAAAAGTGGTATTGCTGGGTCTTGAGGTAGGTTGATTCCCAATTTTCTGAGAAACCACCACACTGATTTCCAAAGTGTCTGTTCAAGTTTGTACTCCCACCAACAATATAGGATTGTTCACCTTACTCTGCACCCTCTCCAGCATAAGCTATCATTGGTGTTTTTGATCTTAGCCATTCTGAACTGTGTAAGATGGTATCTCAGAATCATTTCGATTTGCATTTCCCTGATGGCTAAGGATGTTGACCAATTTCTCAAGTGTCTTTCAGCCATTTGAAATTCTTCTGTTGAGAAATCTCTGTTTAGATCTCTACCCCATTTTTTAATTGGATTATTTGGTATTTTAATATCCAGTTTCTTGAGTTCTTTATACATTTTGTAGATCAGTACTCTGTCTGATGTGGGGTTGGTGAATATCTTCCCATTCTGTTGGCTGCCATGTTGTCTTATTGACTGGGTCCTTTGTCTTACAGAAGCTTCTCGGTTTCACGAGGTCCCATTTATTAATTGTTGCACTCAGTGTCTGTGCTACTGAGAATATACTTAGAAAATGGTTATATTTAAATGGTTAAATATACTGGGGTTATACTTATGAAATTGTCTCCTGTGCCTAGGCATTGAAGGCTACTTTCTACTTTTTCTTCTATGACGTTCAATGTGTTTGGATTTATGTTGAGGTCTTTGATCCATTTGGACTTGAGTTTTGTGCATGGGACTAGATATAGATGTGTTTTTAACTGGTTTTTTAATTCCTCAATCATAATATCCCAAAGGTACTATGATATTTGTAATAAAATGTTTGTTTGTGACACTGATAAATGTATTAGATGCAGTAGGTACTGAGATTGGTTCACCAAATAATGTTACTTCCAATTGCATGTATTTCAATAAACATGTCATAGGTGATATACTTTATGCATATATGTATATGATGCTAAACAAATAATATTATAAACATCTAATAGATGGTAGTGGGATAGATGGTGGACATACATTAAATGTAAACATATAATTAATAATTACATATAAAATTTACTCTGCTCATTACTTCTGCACCAAAAGCTAGGTTTTCTTCCACATTTGCACAATAAATAATGTTTCTGGAAGATGACACTTGACCAGCAAGTATGGTACTCTAGGTACAATCCCATTTTTGTGTTAGTGGTAAAGTCTGTATTGGTAATTTGGGAGATGGAACATGAGGAGCCATAGATTAGTATGTTCTAGAATATAAAAGCTCCTTTGCTTTCTAACCAGTCTGAAGTATATTATTTGAAAATGTTGCATATAAAAAGGTTAGGCTACTTAAAAATATATGGAAACTGTTGTTCTAAATCTTGTGATACTTATCCTTGTTTTATAAAAGAAGATGTGGGGTTCAATTCAATATAATTTAAGTAATAGGTTTTCCCATTATTACCGGTAGCTCCATTGAAGTGTACTTGGCACACAATAGTAGCTTGTTTTGTGACCTACGTTAAAGAAGGCTGGAAATTAAAAGTCCTGAGACACCTCACAGTGATATCATAGAAGTAGAGTTGAGGATGTTGTTCATTACACTGCAAAGAGAAAACACTTAGGTGAAGATAACAATTCCCAACACTGAGTCAGTAACCCAATGTTCTTAGGATGAACTTGTTTACTTCATTATACATGTTCTCTGATGAATACAACCAATCAGGCTTTATTCTTCAATCTGAAAACTAGTAAAAAAGAACCAAAAGTTTGGTCTCCCAAGCAATAGGTGCATATTATGAAATTATCATGTTATTTTTCATCTTATGGTTTAATACATTTTCAGGTCAGGTTTTGTTCTCAACTATAATTTGTTTCTGAAGTCCAATAATTGATTTTGTTGACTTTTGTTGTAAAATACATTGTAACTTCTGTGATAAGCTTTAACATGAAACGGAAACAGAACAATCACATTTAAAATGGTCAAGAGCAGATCCATCATATGGATCTTATATTTCTGCATTACACATGGCCTATTTATAACCCAACATCTTTCATAAATGAGTTTGGTCAACTCTCAGACAAAAGACAAGAATGCTTCCACGTATGATCATTCGTGCCTGTCTTGGATAGCTGTTTTGTCCCTTTGTTCTTTCACCCAATGTGTTCTACCTTCTGTCCCTCTCTAATAAAACACAAATTCAAGCAGTGAGTGACATCACCTTCAGATGCTGACATCAGCCTAAGCCTGTTGTGATTTGAATGTGAGATGCTCCCATATCCTCAGGTGTTTTCAGTACTTGAACCCAAATTTGTGGTACTGTTTTTTGAAAGTTTACAGAACTTTTGAGAGGTGGAGTCTCAGTAGAAGAAATGGGCCACTGGTAATAAGACTAGGTACATAGCCACGCCTTCCCTCCAGTCCCATGTCCACTTCTTGATATACAGATTATAAACAGGTAGCCTGAGTTCCTTTCTGCCAAAGACAATAGCAAGAGCTACTTTCACTGTTATTGATGCTGTCTGCATCATCATGGCTTATGCGTTCAAACAGGAACCAAAATAAGCCACGCCTCCCCTGAGTTGCTTCTTATTAGGTATTAGGCCATAGCAATGAGCAAAGTAAATAAACAGCTCTTTGTACCACTCAGTAGAGGTGTTTTAGATTCATTTGTTCATGAGCAAGTAGAAAGAGCACTATGGGTAAATACACTGTGAAACTGTCATGTTATAAACTCTTTGCTGATTGGTGAGAGGGCTCTGCAGGCAAAGGAGCTTGCCACCAAACCTAAGGACCTGAGTACAATGGTAGAAGAGGACAAAAAGAAACAGAGAGTGTTCTGTCTTTATATGAACACCATAGAATGTGTATATACTCACACAGGCACACATATAAACAAACCACACACACACAAGCATGTATGCACACATAATGTAAACAGAGTTTTTGAAGGTGTTTGGGATGTAACTTTTGTGTGCTAGTTACCTCTTGAAACTATCCTCTACTCTCCCTGTCGGTAGATAGTCTAAGATACTGGTGCAGTAGAACAGGATGATACCTGAAAGCTTAGAAAATGAAACTCCACAAAAATAAGAGTACTGGTTTAGATGTGTTTTTTTTTCACAAATTTTCATGTCTTAGAAGCATGATCCCCCGTATGGAAGCACAGAGATGGGGGAATCTTCAAAGCAGTATAACAGGTATAAAGTTTTATATTATTGAGGACTAAGAGGCTTTTGCTGGTGTCATGATACAGGTACTTGTGGGACTTCCTGCCCAAGCATTTGATCTCACATTCTCACACATGTCCCCTCCATGATGCCAGAGGGTTCAGGATGCAAAGGTCACACTGCTTCTACCTTTGTATCACCGACCCACTAAGAATCTAGAACTTAGGCTCTTAATCACATGACTCTATCACACTAAACTGTAGTATCAAAGGTCTAAAGACTATTCTTATTGACTATCTCAGAAGAGTCAGGTTGTTTGCCACACAGAACAGATATTATTGGAAAGAAAACTATAGTGTTAAGTTTGTCAGTAGGAAGGCCCAATAGATCTACCAAGGAGGGGGCCAAAATTAAAATGTACTTTTACAATCGAGAAAAAATTCACCTAATCAATGAGTAGGTTGATATTTGTGCTAACCCATGACAATTACATTGCTCAGCCCAAAGCCAGAGTTTACTAATCAAAAGTCAGTTTAGTCTTTGCCAAAATTTTCTTTCAATGACCCTGTCCCTTTACAAATATATGCCAGGGTCTTTGCTGACTCAGAAAGTTGAACATTAATCAGCTTGTAATCACTGCTGTGATTACAAATTATTATTAGAAAAAAACTGCTTATTTAAATTTGTATTAAATAGTGTCATAGCAAGGAAAGCAGTGAAAGAAATAAAAAGCAATGTTAATACCAAAGTGGCTATTCCATTGCTGAGTGACTACCCAGGGATTTTTGTAGCTAAAGTTATAAAGCACATGTATAAGCACAGGTAGGTAAATACAAAGATGTGGACTTCTATTTTCAAATGATAGGTATAATTTTTATTACTCAAAAATCTAAAATTTTACATGTAATTCAAGCTGGATAGCATCTCATGAAGAAGTTAGGACGAGTTGTTGATACACGCTAAATCACTGAGCTTTGCTTCCACTACATGAGATGACCTATTTCTCAATATACCCTTGAAAAATGGTTGAAACTAACATTTCTTTTATGCCAAAAAGACTTTAAGTTTATAACACTGCCTCGACCTTTGAAATCCTGAACTCATCACTCACAAACCCTGGGAGACACTTGCTTTTGGCTAAGAATGTGTGTCAAGAACCATGTGGAGATTTTGTTCCATAAAAGTAAAGCAGTTATTTTGTTTGTTTCCTTTATGTTTGCTGACTTGTTTGTCCGTTTGTTTGTTTGTTTTATCCAAATCTGTAAAATAATTTCCAAAGCTACCACTGAACTAATTTAAATGCTTTCACTGTATCATGCTTTTCTTCATGGACCATATGAAGAAGTTTTACCAGGATGTTGTTCTTTTCAAAACAAACAAGCAAACAAAAACACAAAGGGAGGGGTGTGGTCTCTTAATATTGAACTGTAACAAACTAGAGAGACCTAAATGTCAACATGGATAAATTCCTGATTTTATTCTTCATTATTGCATAGCCTAAGTAGCTCAAAAAAATTGTAAACTTTTAAAAGAGTTTTAGTTGTGTCCACTTGGTCTTGTGGAACTGTAGGTGGTGAGCCATAAAAAATAAACAAGATACCTAATAGTGCCATCAAAGAGAAGAGCATGTCCTCTAGGATTTTCCGTGGATATAATTCTACATGTTTACCCGGTGAGACATAAATAGACCTTTAAAATATCTCTCTTCAAAAGAAGCAGTACGATAATGAGGGTATTGTGAAGAACAGCCATTCTCCATCACTCAGTTTCAGGATACACTGGTGAGTGTCATATACTCTGAGCTGGGCTCTCCTCATGCCCCTCAGAAGCTTTTTGTTGACATCAGATGGACAAGCAGTTTCCTTTGCTAGGGGTTTGGATGCAAAGCCATTTGGTTCAATCAAAATGCTCCTAGAGGATTTTGTTGGCTGTCATAGTTATAAATGTTAAACAAACAAGTTCCCCACCTTTATACTAGAAGCTTCCCACAAACAAGTCCTGTTCATAGTGTGCTGCAGGAACTTCTGTGAAAGAGATAGTCACGTCTATTTCCGTATTCCCCTGAGCACATGTCTTATTCAGTCGCCATAAAAGAAGTGAAGTGTCATAAAAAAATAAGGTAAGAATGCTAAATAGCTCCATGGTAAAATGTATTACCAGTTTAGAAAATATCACTCTGAGATTTGCTCAAAATAATGCTCAAAAAAGAAAAATTAAAACAAAATTGTGAGGTTGCCAAGGTACCCCACTTTGTGCTTGCTCCCAAATCTGACAAGCTTTGCTTAGTTCCCAGAATCTGTATGGCAGAAGGAAAGAAATAAACTCTGTAAGCTGTCCGGTGACCTCCACACCTGCACCAAAACATACACACATGTGCACAGTGCACAGGTGCACACAGACAAAATAAATAAAAATGGAAAAATGTAATTCATAGGTCTGGATTTTTATACTCTAAAATATATTCGGGGCATTCAGATTTGCCACACCAAATAAATGTGTGTCAAATAGGAGTGTAGTTTTGTTCTGAAAAAAAATTTAATCTGGAGGCATGGGAATTGATATGTATGATAATATAGAATATGCACTGCTATGCGGTGACCTGGAGATATCAGGTTATGGAAGTAGCATAAATGTGATTGGAAATGTATTCAGATTTCTTTCTTGGATCCCATTACTCATTTCTCATTGTGATTTCTATAATTCTAAATGTTAGACCATAATGATGATTAAGTCAGAATTGCTTTATACTCTGAATGAATATGGATTTTAGGGTCCCTGTTAGCATGATTCAAATTCCACAAAAGAACACTCAGTAACTAAACAGTGTAAGCTCCTTTAGGGAATGAAAATCCCAATCATGAGTCTAGTCCTTCCAAACTTCAACATGTAAATATTTCCTTAGAATCTTGCAAACACACACATTTGCTTTTGTAGATGCAAGGTGGAGCTGACTTTCTGGATTTCTAAGCAGCTCTCAGGTAGTGTTGAGGCTATCATTTTCAATATTTAGATAGACCTGTGGACCAAATTTAAAAAGACTTAATGTTAGAACTGGAGAAGAACACTATTACAATCTATTCATGGTCAAGCACGAATTGTAAGTTACTTGCTTTTTATGTGACACATATGCCACCTATTTACCTTAGATAATAGTGATCCCTTTGTTACACAGCAGAACCAAGGCAGGAATTCCTTTCTGTGGAGGGTAAAAATAAAGGACAACTGGTGCTGCAGGCATGCAATAACAGTTATAGAGGGGCTTTTGTCTTCTATTTTAAATGCACAAAAAGGACGTGTAAGAGGTGCTGCGCAGTCAAATTCAAGTGTATATTAAGTTCGAAGCTCTTTTATATCTCCATCAACTACGTAGAATAGTAAACTAGGAGCAGCAAGAAATAATCCCAATAAAATAGGTTCAAAGTGGTGCACCTACAGAGGGTGATGAAGAAAGTAATGAGAGGTGAGGAGGAATATAAAGGTCTATCTGCTTTGGGGCTTCTTGGAGATGTATTAAGGACACTGGACATTTGTTGCCTAGCGGGATTTAGAGAAACTAATAACAGATTGGGATCAGCAGAGCACCATGCCCTCATACGGGCTTTTGAAGCATCACTCAGGCCACTGTGGAGAATTTATTAAAAGAGTGTGATCTTGAACTCTGGAAAAGCATTTCCAAAAGTTGAATAAATGTTTAAAGATACACACTGAGATAAAAGATTAACTGAAATGCGCTATAGCACCCCAACAGCAAAATGGGTTTTACAGTATCAAGTATTGGGGAATATGTCAATTGATTCTATATGCCTCGTTTTTGCTGCTGGCAGTGTTGATTGTTTATTTGCTTATCTGGCTTTTTTTTTCTCCCACTAGTTTTGTTTGTTGCAGAAGTGGAGAAATTCCAAGAAAGATTTTTACCTTACGATCTCATATACTTCATGTTTCATAAATAGAAATACCTTTGTACTTCATGTTTCATAAATAGAAATACCTTTGTAAAGATTTTTCTATAGCATGTTTTTGTTCATTTTAAAATGCTTCAACTAATCATAAATTAAAAGTCAAATAATGCACTAACTACTGAATAAACACCACATACAGTATATGAAAGATTAAATTGATTCTAGAACTCTAAACTATAATTACACTGTTATAAAAGACAAAGTTTAAAAACACCCTAATTAGATTACTATCAGTATGCTGCCCAATTCAACCAGTTATCAATTTGTAAAATGGTAATCTTGACTATAGAAATGAGCTGCTGAACCATCTACAGGTTTGCAAAAGTGGTATTTGAGCAATTGTTACCTTCCACTTTCAGTAGAATTCCCACTCCATATTTCCACGCTTCAAAATTCAGTTCAGAAAATCCCAAACTGGTATCTGCTAATAGTGAAATTAACATAATAAAGTTAACAAATTAAAACAGAGAATTTTTTCAGATAAGGGCGCGTGCCTACTGTCTAGTTGTTCTTGCATCTTGTTTTAGAATGATCTAAAGATTTTCCTTTCTCTGAATAAGGAGAAATATAATTTAAAAACTGTGATTGTTGTGGTCATATTTCTTTCCATCAGAAGAGATCTCCTTCCACATCAGAGTGAATCACAGCCATGTTTATATATTTATTTCCTCATCTTGGCAAATGGAACAAACTAACAAGGTAACATCTGAATGAATGAAGTTGCTCTATCCATTCCCTTCTAGAAGCATTGTGCGGTGTCTGAGGGAAGCCAGAGAGGCCACTCAGGACTTTAAAATTCTAAGACCTGTCTGCCCATAGAGGAGAGCAGGTCATGGCTTAGAAGGCTTATAGGAGATACACAATAAGCATTTAGTACTCTAAACAAGCTGAAACTCACCCATCAAAACTTTCTTAAATCTAAACAGTCACTAAAAAACACTGCCAATATTCCCTGAGTAAGTGACAATTTTATATTATTTAGGCAAATTGAGGGATAGGAAGACAAAGGCTTTGTGTTATAATTGGAGAATGAAACTATGATATTACATGTGCTTTCAAGCATGAATTGTAGGTTGCTCTCACTTTATTTGATACATACACTGTTTATTTCACCTTAAATTATTTAGTTATCTCATTACAACTTTCTGATTGGAAATCGTAAAGTCAAATTAAGGAACATTGAAAGGTAGCTATCCAATAAATACTAATAGTTTTGTTAAGGGAAACTAAAGTCATTCTCTAAATATGAGTGTATTCCAAGATTCTGACCTTGTTGAAATATGAATTTCCACCTTTGACATTCTCTCCAATGTGTCTAGATTCTCAGCACCGAGTAAAAGGTTTAGGATACTGTTGCCATTCAAGGCAGGCTTATAGAATTATCTGATGGCCAAGGGCTCTAAAATTGCCAGCAAATTTAGGTCTGATTGTCACCAAAAGTTTCTCAGTGATAAAAGTGTGAACTTTGGCTTCCCGTGAAAGAGGCACAACTGCAGGACAGAACTCTACGTTAGATTCCTTGCAGAGCCCAAAGAAAATGGAAGACAGACTGCAGAGAGGATTGCTGGCCAGAAATACTGTGAGAAAAGGGGCACTAATGGGAACTGAATTTTGTGGTCATCTCCATTTTTTTGTTCATTTGTTTATTTTTCAAAGGTACAGCAAATGCTAGGCATTACAAGGTATTATTGATGAGAAGGCGCCAATATTCTTCAAGAGAATGTTGGAAGAGTCAAAAGGCAAGCATTTTCAGCCCCGCTGCTTCAAACTGTGCGTAATTAAAGCAGAAGCAGGAAACAGTGATCCTATTTGGAACGCATCAGTAGGCTTTAAGATGTTTTCGTATGATGTATAACTAGAAAAATAAAGCCATCGTATTATTTTATGTGAAATGAATTATCAAATATATTCCCATTAAATTTCCATTTAGACCCAAATCAGTTTTATGTAAGCAAATTCTAACTGGAGGAATTTGGAAATGATGTATAGTTGGACCATGTAACTACAGTCACACATCTATCCTTCCAGGACTTCTTACTGCAGTATTAGGATGTAAATATTTATTTGAGTTTCCTACTCTCCCTCATCATCAACCGGAAACACATGGTTGCATATCTTTCTTTATATGATAGGAAAGGAAAAAACCTATTTCTAGGACACTTTTAATTTTCTGAGTTTGTATCGTATGCATTCACAATTCATTTTTTCCTCCTTTTTCAATTATCGGCATATTTTGAGCATTTAGTATTCATGGGACAATTTGCTATGAGCTAAAGACACCTAAATAAATTAAATGTGTGTGGTGCTCCACTGGACCATGAACTCTTCAAGACAGGCATTAAAAATGAGCCATCTTTCTGCCACCACTGGTGCATTTACAATAGTCATACACACAGTATAGAAAGTTGGTCATTAGATTTTGGAGGAAGTGCTGTCTGTGATTGGATTCAGAGTCTGTATACTTGAGAACTAGACCTTAAAAGACTAAGGCAGGAAGTGTGATAAAGCTTCTTAATCAGGCTTACTAAGATGACAATCTCACTATATCCATTACTACAAAGCCACATCACATATTCGTAACACAGTTTCTTTATCTGTAGAATGGGGTAACTGCCACAATTTGAAATCCTAGTATTAAATACAGTAAGACAGAATTTTTCAGAACCATACAGTGGAAACATATATGAATATCTCTAAAAACAGAAACAATGACAAAGGCCAACATTTATTGAATAGTTAAGACTGCTAAACAGTTGTCCTGTAGGCTGGTACTGTCACTTTTAATGCTCATAGCAGGGGTCAGTTAATAAACACTGTCCAAACATCACTCTTGCTAAAAATATGGAAACAACCAAACTCACCATACTGATGGGAGAGAATGCACATGGCTCAAGAGATGTCACTTGAAGTGGTAAAAGGTATCTCACGTATGAACGGACCATTGCTTCGCAGATACTTAAAGAAGGAAAGCCCAGAGATGGAGAAGGCTTTTATCTTGACAAGTGGTACATGTCAATGGGGGGGGGGAGGTACAGGCAAGGAATTGCAGATAATACGGTTTATTAGTCAGAAAAAAAACTGATTGATGTCTCCAGGGTTTTTAGCTTTCTGAATATTTTTATGGCCCAGTAATGTCTATAAATAAATAGTGAATTAAAAAATAATTTGAGAAAACTTTAAAAACTTCAGGATTGTCTAATTTCTGACATTCTTTTTATCTGCTAAGAAAAACTAACTTTGTTTGTATTATCTTATACTGAAGTGGTTCTGGAATTTGGATGCAAATTGAAATGATCTTTCTTTGGGGGACTTTTGAATTAAAAATGCCTGGACAAGGCTTCTTTATAGCCCAAGTCACTAGGCTGCAGTGAGTACCAGATAGAGATAATGCTAAACTCTCACTGCAGACGTGAATGTGTGTTAGAATAAAAACAACAGCACTGTCTGATGTCCTTCTGTGGGGTGATGCTTTTGCAGATGTAGGCAGTGAGTCCATTCTTCGAAAACTAAACTTGTAACTAGTGTTCTTATCCATATAAACCTCTAAAATATCATTACAGACCTATACTTGTCAAAGATTTGGAGACAGAAGGCGAACACATGCTGTTTAACAAAGGCATTCCTTGTGCCACAGTAGGGAAGCCATCGAAGTGCAATGGGTAGGGAAGGAAACTAACATTATCTTTCCCTGGGGTGTGTGAATCACCATAGATGATGTTTACAGAGCCAGAGGAAGGGAAGGTGGGAGGTGCGGGGAGAAGGGTGGAAAGGCAGACAGCAGCCAGTTTAATGTGCATGTACCTGTAATTGGAAAACTGGAGACCCAAGAATCTGTCTTGTCATTTTCTATCTTCTCTTTTAACCCCTACTCCCTTTTAAAACCTGCTTTGGATCCCGCTATTTCCCTTTCCTCTGTTCTAACTCTCCCATATGCACTCCTGTTCTCTTTCAATGAAAAAAAAGAGCTCTTTTTAATTGTTTTTACATAAATATATGTATGTAAGTATATGTGTATATCCCTACATCCATCCTCACCTTTCTCAGTCTTACATACATAGTAAGTTAATATGTAAATTTGCTAAGAAGTTCATTTATTTACAAACTTCAGTTAAACTGTAGACCTTCATTATGAATATCTATAGAGAGACCTACCTGCACACATCCTCCAAGCTAATCAGACTTCACTGTGACCTTTTATGTCTGTGAATTGAAATGCTCACCTCCCTAAAGGAAAAACCTTCTACAGGCAGAAGGTGAGCCCTGGAGTCCTTAGTTGGAGGCTAAACATTCCATTGTGTTTCCTGTCTTATCCAGGGTACACCTGTTCCTAATTGCTGTCTCTTTTTCTATTTCTATGTTTAGCCTGGGGAAGTGCTGGGAAGATTAATTACAGCAGTTAATGTTTCCATTTGAAAGAAGATGATATCCTAAGAGTACTAAATATTATTAAATTTAATGGAACTAAATTGCTTTAAAAGAGACAAATGGTACAATCCAATATCTCATTGATGCCCCAGAAAACGGCAGCATCTCACGTTGAGTCGTCAAGAAACAGCAATGCATTTTTTTTTAATTCTCTAAATCCGGTATAAAATGATTTCATTGAGTGTCTACATTACAGGTACTTAATGATACCCAGCTATAAGTGATCCATCAGTGGTTTTGGACAAGCTGATGAGAAGTGAATTAATTACTCAGCCATCTCAAATGACACCCCTTTTATAGTGCACATGACTTCCATGGTCTTACTAGTAGTTTCAGAAGGAAAGCAGCTCATTCTGAGAAGGGAACTATCATTCCTCATCATAGTTATGTATAAATGAGGACTCACTCTCCTGCCTTAGTGGAGTTGTATTCTTGCTTTCTGTTCTTCTGATGACATAGAGAATATTAATTACAGGAATTGATCCTTCATATGAGAAGGCATCTCAAACTGCAAGGAATTGTGGGTTGGTGTCTTCCTGCTAAGGTAAGAACCACCTACTGGATTAGCAAGGTGACCTAAGTTTCCATCCGGCTTGGTGTGATAATGTGTACCTGTAACCCCAGCTCTCTGGGTGGCTCACAGAAAGGTCACTGAGATTTGCTGGTCTCCATCCTAGCCAGACTCAGCGACAGATCTTTTCTGGAAAGAATGGGGCAAATAATAGAATGAGTGATGGAACAGAATACCAGATGTCCCTCTCTGGTGATTATCCCTTACCACACACACATGCCTATCCCCCCCACATACACTACAGGTGCACTCATTTACCTCATCTCCCTTCCCCCTACACACCATATAAAGTGAAACAAATGAACAGAGTGGAAAAGGCAAGGACTAAAGCAAATTTAAGCACAGGTATTTCTGCTGACAGGAGCTCGCTTCCAGTTTTATTTGCTATGTAAACTTCCACAATTGTCAAATCTCTCCTTTAACACAGTCCACTTATCCAATTAAGATCTCCCTGCTTGCTCCTTGGTGGCCACTTCTCTAAGCTCCTAAATGTGGTGCCATCTGTCAAACACTGAATGCTTTAGACATCTTTAGAACTATATGTCAATACAGGTACTAGGACCCAATACAGAGAGATGAAGCTTTGGAAAGGTACTTCAATTGATAAGTAAAGCAAATTTCTGTGTGTGGATATATGAATAAATAAGTATGTGCAGACATGTGTGTTAGAGGCATGTGACTGTGGATGTCAGAGGTCAACATTCTGTGTCTTCCTCCATCATTCGCTTCTTTATTTTTTGAACCAGGATCTCTCATTGAATGTAGAGCTCACAAATTAGGCTACACTGCCTGGTCAACGAACTCCAGGGATCCACCTATATCTACCCCTCCTTGTCCTAGTGCTAGAGTTAGATACTTGTTGCTGCTCCTGGCTTTAGTCTTGGGCCATAGGGATTCAAAACTGGCTCATCTTGTTTGGGCAGCTAGTTTTACAATCCCAGTGCTTAAAGAAAATTTCTAATTAAAATTACACAGCGCATTTTTGGTGAGGGAATTGAGAGCCCTTGAACAAAATGTGCATTCTCAACTTCAAGTAAATTTTTTTAAAAAGTGGGAGAGAAAAAAAATTATTATAACTTAATGAAAAATATGTCTAGAACTTCTATACTTATCAAGTATTATACCAGTAGACATAATTTTTAATTGAAAATAAATTAGATCTGAAGATGGGGAATGTTGTGATTTCCCCTTCTGAGGGCTTTGTTTTGCAGCTAAAGTTTATTGATGCCATCATGGGGCAAATTTCATCAGGAACTATTTACTCTGATGTTTGGGGAATCCAGCTACTTATTTCATAACATGACATTTTAATTTATTAGCATTCCAATTAAAAACATAATTTATCTATAACCTTCAAGTTTATTATTTATACTGCACCTCCTTAGTAGCTAATAAATCATTTGTAATTGACTATGATACCAAAAGCTAAATACCAAGCCCTACTAGAATGTAAAACTGACAGCTATGCAAATAGATCTGCCTCTCTTGCTACACATTAAGTTACAGAAAAGGCCAAAGTCTTAGCAAATTGTAGAAAGATGCAGAAGATTCTTGTAAATAGCTGTCACTAACTAAATATCTTCCATTTCCAGAGAAATGGTATTGCTTGTCATATTGCACAGATGAGAAGTATAGGCACCCAGAGTGTAAGAAACATGTTAGAGAGCCCATAGACTTAATGAGACGGGACTAGTATCCAAGTTAGGAATACCTAGCTCATAAAATGTTACATGTATCCCACATTTATCTTCCAAGCCCAAACAAAGTTATTATATCCTTTCTTAGCATGCCCCACCTTTGATTCATCTATTGTATTACATCATATTTAATGAATATGGAAGAGTAAATAAGTGTCAGTCTTTGAAATAACAGTTCTTAGATTTTGGAAAACAATGGAAACAATAAAGACAATCCATTTACCTTACAACTCCTTTTACATATTGTCAGATCAAATGCAGCATGTCAATGAACATGCATTGCCACAAGAATAAACCCTCCAGGATTCCTTGGAAAAATATTGCCATATAATACATATTTTCATATTCAAGGACATATTACTGACACAAATTGGCTTCTGAATATGTGTGTTCATTGCTAAGATAGGTCAGAGTTTACAGCCATGCTGAGAGAACTGGCCTTAGTTTCTTAGAGAAACTAAGAGAGAGTTTCAAGAAGTTGGGGTCGTTGCTGTGCCTTGATATAACCACACTAAATTCTAAACCAGCTTTAAATTTAGTTGTCTGTATGTATGTTGGGGAGTGAGAAATCCAATATCCAGGAAATTCCTTCTCTCTCTTTGTCCATCTTTTAAAAATTGCAAACCCAGTTTTAAGGAGCATCCCATGCTCATAACAAAAGAAACACATGCACAATGTGCAATAAAATCCTATTAACAGTAATACCATGACGGTCCAACAAAAATATGGGTGTCTGTGGTAAATGTAGGAATATTTTTGCGTTTTTAAGAAACCTGAAAATCAATCAGCTTAAAAATCGCTACAAGAATGCACAATAATTTTATGATGTGAAACTTCTTTTGGACAGCTATATCATAGCTCAAAGGAGAAACTGATCAAACAAACTGAAGCCATCTTTCGGCCTTACTTTATTCCTGAAACAATGATTTCAGGTATGTGGTGAGATTTTCAGAAAGACACCCGAGAGATGTGGTTGGTAGTTCTTTGCCTTTATTTGGGGAAGTTGAGGGTTTTTTTTTTCCACAGTATTTTCAAATTACTTATGTTTTGACCCAAAATGATACAAACCACTATAGTGCAAACTGTGAAATAAAGAGCCATTGAAAGGATTATTTTTATTCTCTTCTATGTTTTACATACCCTCATTCTTCTGTTTAAAATGCCCATCATCTGCTATACTCATCACACTGCAGAACTCACAGGATTCTATTCCTGTCCAATGCTTTCCTCAGTTTTCCTGTTTACACATTCTCTTTAAGGGAGCAGCTCTCAGCCTTTGGGGATCAAACAATTAAATATTTATATTATATTAAATATATTATATTGATAATATAATATAAATTTATATTTATATTACCATTCATAACTGTGGCAAAATTACTGGTAGAAAGTAGCAAAGAAAATAATTTCACCACTGTGGATCACCACAACAGCTATGGTTCTCAACCTTCCTAATGCTGCAACTCTTTTGTATAATTTCTTATGTTGTGGTGATCCCCAATGGTTGAGAGCCTTCCCTTTATCTACATAAGTGGTAATCTCATACCCTAAGCAAAGACTCAGAAACTCTAATGATCTCTAATTCTCAAAACTACCAAACCAAATGGGCTGTCTTGTTCTCTAAATGTATTCCTGAACATTGGGGTTTTCCATGCTCTGCACTATTTCCTCATTCTCTGAACAACAAAATAAACCATAAACCACCTAAGTCATCACCTAAATATAAGTCTCTGATGTTTATATACTTACCACCTTAATCTGTCCTCTGAAATAATTCTATTATCTTTATGAGATGGTTTTAGAGAACCAGTTGAAAATTGTTTTGTACTTAACACACTTGCAAAATGACCTAAGTACATCTCTTAACCCAAAAGTCCCAGAGAGACCTGTCTATAGCCACATTCCACCTTTATTTTATACTACTCTACATGCAGCTCACAACTCTCTAAATATGTCCAATTCCTTAGTTCCTCTACCAAATTTGCCTTGCTGTCTGCCAAAGCGATGTGCATTACTTCTATCTTTCTATGGTTGGCAACTTCTAGTCCCTGAGCTCTTGCTGAGTCTATTTACAATCAACTGTTGAATCCACGAACAAACCAGTGAAAGCAAATGGTGGTAATAAAAGGGATTTTTATGCAGTTACTTCCTCAATAATCATGGAAGAAAAAGTTCAGTTCAGGGAATATTTTCTTGTTCTTCTTCAGATTAGTTTGGGATTCTGAATAAGTGTTTGCAGATCAATTTCCTGCCAAAACGATGCAGAGATTTGATCTAGTGATCAATCTCCTCTGAGTCAAAACTGGGGTGCTCACATGAATATTAAAAAACTCACTACATCTGCTTGAGAACTGGGTTTGCTAAGACATATGAGGCATTCAGGAAACATCGTATAGAGTTCACGTGTATTCCATTTTCCATATATTCTGTTGGCTTTCAAAATATAGAATAGGACAAAGCATTTTTAAAAGATCTCCGAAATCTAATAGAATTACAAAACAACAAACAGTCTGAATAGTATAGCATGACAATGGATGGATTTATATACACTATGAGAGAGCATTTTTTGAGGTACTGAAGATGACTGATAGATAAGGATTCATATGTGAGATTCTGAAAACTGTGAAATTTGTGTACTCTGGAGAAAGACTGTGAGAACAATAATTGAGGACAGTATTCATCAAAGCAGGGAATGAAGTCACCGAAGCATAGAGAAGAAAACTGAACATGTAGCTCTACATGAAGCGGGATGTGAAGGAGGAACATGCACACTGAGCCCAGGCAGTTCTGGGTTTCCTTATGAGCTTTACCACTTATGAGTTTTGTCTGAGCCAGTCACTAAGCTTCACTTCTTCAAATGAGAACAAGCAAGGCTCAAAGAACACTGCTCATTGCCTCAAATGGGAACTGTGAGGCTGAAATAATTCAATAATAGGTACAAAGCATGTGCTACCTTGGATTCTAGCATGAGTGCCCAATTACTCGTGCAAGGAGTGCTGAGACGCATGGGATGTCAGGGAATGAGTTAATGGAACGGAGAGCTGCCCAAGTACAATGTTTGAATGTTGATTAGCAGAGAATCTGTAAATCTTGCAGACTTTAAATCTAAGCTATTTTTAACACAAAATAATTTCTCAAATGGCTCTCAGTTGCCTCATTCTCAACCCTTCGGGGAGGCAGCACTGAAGGCAGATACAGAGTATAGTGCTTTTGATGTTGTTTTAATTTAGCATTATTGCTTCATCTAAATTATTAGGGCCTTCATTCATTTTTATTTTAAGAACAGAAATAGTATTGGCAGCTAAATAATTAACTTGGTTTAAGTATGAAATAAGATAAATGTATGAAATCATTATGTTTTAAAAGACTTAATATCTAAAAATGAACTTGGAGCAATGTACTAGGAATAGTTATGGCTTGTTCATTTCTAAAAGAAAAAAATAAAAATGGGGGTGCTTTTCAAATTGAAGGTTATCTGTGAAAATGAAAGTATGGAAATTAAAAGGAAAAGGAAAAAATGTTCATATAGTCATATAAATATAAAAAGAATGTATATGTTTTCCATAGTCACTTAACATTTATATTGTATAACGATGATATTGCCTGAGAAAGACAATGTTAGGTGATTTTGTCATGGAAACATGGTAGAGTATGGTTATACAATCCTAGGGGGCTTGCTCACTTGAAATTACTTTTTTAATTATATTTTTTAACTCTTTGGAAGCTTCATATATTTATGCAATGTATGCTGATCATAGCTGTACATCACTCCTGAGCAGTCTCCACTTCCTCCTAACATCCCCCTTCCACCTCTTTCCCATCATCATGTCTTCCTTTTATTATTTTTGTTATTAATCAGCTCCTAAGTCCAAGCATGTCTAACCATAAGCATATAGATACAGCACTATCTCCTGAAGCATGAGGAACCTACCAGCAGCTATTTCCCCGTAATTATAAGGATCCTGCCTCCCTCAGCAGCCAACAGATGCCAATATCTCTTGTGATAATGGTGCAATTTTGCCTAGCTTGATCTTGTGCATGCCTTATGCACATAACCACATGAATTCCTGCATGAATTGATGCAGGAAATAGTCTTGTCATGTCTAGAAGTCAGCATTTTAAATGGCCTCTTCTTACAATCACAAATCACAGTAAACATTTGATGTATCAGCCTTCACCTGTGAAACATGCATGCTGTTCTTGCTGTGTTTACTGTAAACTGTACTACAAAAAGAATGAAAAGAGTGCATCCCTAAATCATGATTACACAAATCTCAAAGCAGTAACTTTGTCAATATTTATTAGCAAGCGTTACATGCTCGAATTAATTCTATAAACCACACTTTTCTTTTTTACTCCAGAAATATAGAACAAGTTGCTTTACTCAAGCATCACTACAAACATGTAACTGATGCATTACTGTATTTCATAAGAATGGACATAAGGTCCTCAGCTTTTAAACTCCATTATAATTTTAGAGAGCCACTGTTGGGAGTGGTCTATCATTAATTGAATGTCATATTCTGTGCCACTTTGTATGCATGTTTATGCTTGTATACATAAATCATGCATATACAAACATACTAACTTTGTGTGAATGAAAATGACCTTGATAGGCTCATTTGTTTGAATGTTCAGTCCCAAAGACAGTGGAACTTTTTGGGAAGAATTAGGAGGTGTGGCCTGTTTGAGGAGGTGTATCTCTGAGGATGGGCTTTGAGGTTTCAATAGCCCACACCAGTCAGTCAGTATCTGTCACTCACTGTCTGCAACTTGTGGATCAGGATGTAGCGCGCCCAGATACTCTTTCAGCTCCATGCCTATCTGCCTCCAACCGTGGTGATCAAGAAGTAATCCTCTGAAACTGTAGGTAAATCCCCAATTAAGTGCTTTTCTTTGGAAGAGTTGCCTTGGGCATGGTGTCTTTTCACAGCAGTCCAAGAGTATGAAGACATGCCATTGAATTCCTAAAAATGGCACGGAATGAATACATACATATGCCCTAAATCTAAAACTACAGATCAAACAAAACCAAGTCATCAAGACAATACAACAGAGAGGTAAGCATCAGCCTGCAGTCATAAACAGATTTCTGCTTACAGTTGGGGCTTTGAAGCCGGAAAGATGTTTCAGTTTGGAGTCTTTAAGCAAGCTGTAATAAGGTTTTATTCACAAAACTTTACAATTTGTCATTTCTAAGCATTTAAAATTATTTATAAATTTGTTGAAACTCTTAATTTATTTAGACTTGCTTACTTCGTACCCCTCAGACAGAGTCCTTCTGCGAACTAAAGCAGGAACAGAAAAGAAACGAGCCCAGTTGTTGTTTATATAAATTGTCACCTAACTGGATAATTGCAGTGTTGCATGCTGTGTAAGAGACGGCTATCGCTGCTCAAAGGTAGGTAGGTGCACAGTCTGCAAGTTATAAGTCCTGCCAAAAAGCCAAATTCATTTTGTGCCTAGAAGTATGATAAAAGAAAAGGATTCTATTTTATCCACCTCAATATGGCAGGTTTCTCATCCCCCACCCCCCACCAAAGGTTACCCTAACGCAGAAGCCACGTGGATCTGTTGGAGCTTCCTGAACGAAAGGTTAGCAGACAACTCCGAGTTTGTTTAAGAGTTAATAACTTGCCAAGGAAAACCAGCAAAAAGCATGTGGTAGAGGAGGACAAACACCTTCTTTAGGGAATCCAGACCCAGAGAGGCATCTGCAGAGCCTGAGAGAGATTAGCTTCAAGGAAAACAGCTATTCCAAGACACTGAGGAGAAATTAGAAAGCACCAGCTGGAGGGAATCGAGAGAAATGTGCTGCTGGAAGGTTCAGGAGGAAGCTGTGTACACAGAGCCAGGCATTCTCTCAGCTTTGTAGGGCATGCTTTAAAAAAATGGGTTTGTTTCATTATTCAATCCACTTTTTCCCCTTTGGAACCCTTTGAAAAGGTGTAAAATGAGAGGCCGTAAGATGTGAAAAGGAATGGTACTGAAAGGATGCTTTGTGATACCCAATCATCTTAATAGATGGTAGGTGGGATAGATTGAAGCAGCTTCTACAAAGCTGCCCGTCAAAGGAATCTGACCAATTTGAGCATACATTCCTATTGAGAAGCTTATGTAAAGCTCATCTACCCCTCCCCAGTGAGCCACCCATGGTCATGGGTCTTGAGTGTATGCAAACAGAGGCACACAGAAAATATGAAACACACTCATGTCCAAATACATATGATTTTGGAGATGACAGTCACAGGATTCTCCATGGTGACTGAATTTGCTTAATGTCTAACATATCTCTCCAAATTGCCAAAAATAATATGTGAACAATACTGTAAATTGATTTTCTATTTCTGGTAAGTGAAAGTTGTATATATATGAAAAATCACATGAATTGTGGATTGCATATCCTTTATGGTATCTTGCAGAATTCTAAAGAAAGCATTGCTTTTTTTAACCTATGTGTGCTGGACTCTTGAAAAGGTGATTTATGGAAAATGAAAAATGTATTTCTGAAATAGGCATGCTGGGACTTGAAGTGACTTCACAAGTTGATGTTTCCCAAGCTGCTGCTTTCTGCCTTCGGAAAGGTATCTCCATACATACTAGGGCAGAAAATTGGGTTTAATAGATACAGGTTTTGCTATACATTAAATCATCAATACATAGTAGGTTTCTTTCACAAATTTTTGTTAATACATGTGAATTTTTCTTAATATAAAGATGAGAGACTATTTAGAGAAAACAGGATTATTTTGAAGTACAATTCCACAAAGTAATTTATCAAGAAGACACAATCCTATCTGCAGGTTTTTAATCTCTGCAGTTTGACTACTTAAAAACACACATTGAATTAAAACGGCAGTAGCCTATGTTCTTGGCTTGCATGAAAGAATCTTAGACACAGAGTTTATTGAGGACAAGAAAAATGACTACTGATTTAATGAGGATGGAGAATTATGTCATGTGGTTACTAAGACAGGTCAGATGAAGTCCTCAACTGCTTTGTTTACTCTCAGTAGAACACTTCTCAGTGACTGGAGCAACAGTTTCCTAAATATCTTCTTGATAGCAGTAAAACTGACTATCTGTTCCTCCACAGCCAAGAACGTAGACTGCATAAAAACAGCATCACAAACATTACCGAAACAACTTCAATCTATTATTTATTTTTCTGGGCTGTAGTACATTAGACTTTAGCTAGATGTGATGTGATTAGTATTATAACAGCTATGAGGAAATAAGAAAAATATGACTTTTTTGTGAGAAGCAACAAATTATTTCCCCCATAAACACAGTTTTAATAAAATAGCATTAAGTGTGTCAAGAAAGGTGATGGGTGTTCCCCACGTATTTTCATAATCACAGCATCCTCAATCGGTTCTGCGTCTTTCCACTCACAGATTCACCACCATGAGAAAGTTGCTTCTATTTGCCTCGGGACTTACAGGGTTATTCCGTGGATGAGGAACAACACAGGTCCTTGCCTCCAGCTTGTCCTTCTTTACTCAGTGCTCACCTCTAAGAACACGTAAGTCAGTGAAGAGCAAAAATGCAGGAGAATTCAACTTTCTAATATTACAGATCTGAAGAAAGGCATAGCACAAATTTCCTCTGAGTGTCCTGATTTTCAGACTTCACACATGAAGAAGGGATATCATTCTCATGTCACATGTTTGTTTCAAAATTTTCTTTTGTATTAATAAACGTAATCTGCAATTAATACATTATATATATGTATATTCAAATCACTCTGCTCTGCCCCACTGCCTAGTTCCCTTGCCACACTATTGGAAAACTTCTTTTGTATACATTTTCCCCATGAGCCTGACTTTTTGATTTGTTACTATGCCCTAGTGAGTTTAACCAGAGCCATTTGTGTGATTATGGGTTTGGAATTGTCAGTTGAGACCTAAGATGATCGCCAGTGACACATAACTGACTACTCTGTTTACCCATCCTCAAGAATCAGTGTTTCAAATAAATTTTAGAGAAAAAAGTAAAGTTTTATTTAGAATTTTAAAATATTATAGTGATGGTATAAGAGGAAATGTTAACCTAATTAAAATGCATTTCAATTTCACAAACAGCTGTTATTGGTCAGCTCAACAAGCTTTGTTGCTCTAATGAATAGTAAATCAAAACCTCTGACAAAATTTATTTTCATCCTGAAAGGATGAAAGTACTTAAGAATGTCCTGTCTCCCCATCCATTCATTTGCCCTAGTTTTCCAGTCATCAGGAACATCACATCGACAATGTTATCACAATGAGAAAATCATATGAAAATTAATCAATCAAACAAATAACTAACAACTACAAACTGAGCTAGAGCAGAAGGCGCCATGTTAGAATCAAAATAAGGTCTGATTGTAATTGATACTGCAAAACCACAAAAGATACCACAAATAAATGATTGATCTTATGTTCTAATAAACTCAGTAATTATACACTAAATACCATGCTGTAATCTGGGAATATTATGAGTTGAAAATGCATTCTAAGCTCCAACCTGTTGAATGTCTCAGGTAAACAGACCAGAACACTAGGTAGAGTATTGGTGAAAGCCTAGTGAGCACATGATCACACTCTGAAGAGATACAGAGTTCACTAGCCCTATGATGCCCATTATCTTCAGAAAACATCACTGTACTCTGCAGTCCAGAAAAAGAGCAAAATCATAACTCACAAATAAAGTCTCTTCTTAATGTTTATCTTTTACACTTTTCAATAGTGTCTTAGAATCACATCATGAAGTGAGGGAATGTGAGGCTGTTCTTGATTGTCAACTTGACTGTGTCTGGAATCAACAACAATCCAGAAATGGAGGGCACACTTTAGATCCAGATCTTGAGGCAGGAAAACAACATGTCTTTCTTCTGATTCTTGAGGTTGGATAACACACTCCTTTTATTTGGATTTTTGAGGCAGGGTGACATACACCTCATATCCAGATCTTGAGTCAGGAAGGCACATCTATAATCTGGACCACACCTTCTGCTAGATGCCTATATAATGATAGGGGAAGAATGAAGGGTTCTTTCATTCTTTACCAACTTGCCTTCACCTTGTCAGCACATTTATTCCTTCACTGACATTGAAGCCTAATTCTTTGGGATTTCAGGATATATTGAGGATTAGCTGAGGCACCATCATGGGAATAAGCACCTACCAGATTCATGGACTTTTCTTCACTGCTATAAATTATTAGACTGCAGTCTCAAAGTCATTCCAATAAATTCATATTTATAATATTCATATATTATTAAGTATAATTAAATTCATATACATGTGGGGTTATGGAATATTTCTCAGCAACTAAGGAAAGTCATAGAGTTCACCACAGGTCAAGATTGTCTCTGATTGAGGCCTAG
Organism: Bramus lutescens; assembly: GCA_001685075.1. NCBI lineage: Eukaryota > Metazoa > Chordata > Mammalia > Rodentia > Cricetidae > Bramus > Bramus lutescens. Next base: position 11,338 of record LOEQ01002386.1, on the reverse strand, counting down.
GGAAGCCATTGTATGAAACTGTGATGGTGAAGTCTAGATTACCTTGAAAATCCCAGGAGTTCAGGGACACCAAAGCCATGGGATATCTACCGAGGAGATCTGCTAACAGGAAGAAGAGCCAGTCCAAGATAAAGAAGTGTATTGCAGCCAACACAGTTGAAAGGCAATCTGAAGAATATTTTTGCTGACAGAAGCTTCTGTCTCACCTGGTCCCATAGCCATTTAGTCCCCAAAAAACACACAGAGGCTAACATTAATTATAAACTGGCAGGCCTATTATCTCAGGTTTCTTATTAACTCTTATAACTTACATTAACCCATAATTCTTGTCTGTGTTATCTTTTTGGCTTGGTACCTTTTATCAATGAGGCATTCTCATATTGTTTCCTCTGTGTCTAGGTGACAACTGCAAACTGAGCCTTTCTTCTTCCCATAATTCTGTTCTCATCATCCCACATGTACATCCTGCCTGGTTGCCCTGCCTATACTTCCTGTCTGGCTACTGGCCAATTAGCATTTTATTAGAACAAAACAAGTGGCAAGTGGCAAATCTTTACAGGGTACAAGACCATTGTCCCACAAAACATTTTGACATCAGACATAGAGATACAGTATTTGTATTCTGGCCAGTTGTTTTTTGGGGTCTCCCTTTGATCCAGTATTTCTTGACTAAGTGCTCTTTCCTACATTTTGCAATAATAATTTATATCCTAACCCTAACCCCTAACCTTAACCCTAATCCTACCTCTTTATATGATAGAATAATGTGATCTTCTCTTTTGTTTTGAGTTTACTGAGGGCTGCAGTTAAGAGACTACATGAATCTCAGAAGAGACTTTGAACTGTTATACATGGTTGAAACTGTGAGAGGCAATTGGGACTTTGGAAGTTGGACTGAATGCATTTTTGCTTTGCAATATAGCCACAAGTCTTTTGTGGCCAGGGAGTCAAATATGGTGGTTTGAAAGAAAATGAATCCCAAAGAGGATAACACTATTAAGAGGTATGGTTTTCTTGGAGTGTGTTTGGCCTTGTTGGAGTAGCTAAAATTGTGGAGGCAGGCTTTGAGCTATCACACATGCTCAATCCATGCCCAATGTATTAGACCTCTTTTTCTTGCCTGCAAGTCAATATGTAGGACACTCAGCAACTTCTAGAGCACATTGTTTGCTTGTATGCCACCATGATGTACCATGATTATAATGAACTAAACTTCTGAAAATGTAAGGTAAATGTTTTTTCTTGTATAAGAGCTGCAATGATAGCTCTTCACAGCAATAGGAACACTAACTAAGACTGGGTTTAGGATTACCTAGAAGACACAGGTCTTCCCAGGCATGCCTATGAATTGTCTCAGGATTGCCTCTGAAAATTTGGTTCTGAGAATTCCTGATCTATTACTATACAAATTGTTCTGATTTCATCAGATGTTATTTTGGTTTAGTTTGGTTGCTTTTGGGGGGGTTGGGATTGGGTTTAATTTGTTTATTGGTTTCTGGGTTTTTGTTTTGTTTTGTTTTGTTAAGAATTTGTGAAAAACACACACAAAAGAACTTTAAAACACAGTCAGAACTAATCATCCAGTAAATGTATCTCCAAAAAGAAATGCACTCATTATTTATCAAATATTTTCCTGCTGTGTAGCCAAAATTGAGGGTGAATCCCACTCTGAGAAGTAGATAGTCAATACAAAAAAAATAGCAGCCCCAAAGTAAATGTTGCAAATGTGAACTTAATCTTGCTCAACAATATCTTAAGGGTAATATATTGTAATGAAAAAATCCTTTTTTCTTCTATTTTTGTTGTTAATGTTTTGGAACAGATAAAATGTGATACATAAAATCATTCCCTGGTAATTATAAGGCCAATTCTTATATTGATGGGAAAATAAGCTATGTTCCACAATGATGATGGAAGTACTCATTTTTTTAAAACTTTTTTGAAGGAAATCTCAGATTAAAGAACAATGTAATAGATATTAGAAACCTCACCTATTATTTTCATTTAATCTCACCTTCCTAAATGACCTATACACATCATAAATAACATGAACTCCAATTGTGCATTTTATATGTTGCTGTTAGAGTATAATTCATTCAGCAACTCAGTTTAGCTTTCAAACCTGGAAACTCTACTCCAGCAAACAACTATTGATGCCCCAGAAAATGGTTTTGAGTAAAACTATATGATAGCTGTATGGAACACAGAGTAGATTCACTCTTGTGCTTGGTCCTGCCTTGTGTCTTGAAGCATGTGTAGCCCTGAGAGTCTTGAAATCAAGATAGTTCAGGATGTGCAAGTGAGATTGTACAGCGGAATGATTGATACGACACTTTCTGTCCATAAAGGATGAAGTGGCACAGCAAGGCCTTTTGATCTCAAATGGATCACTTTCCCCTCTGATTTTCTGTTGAAAGACTATGCTTGAGATAAGACAAAGAGTGGAGTATTTTTTAGCTGAGACATAGCTCTTCTTAAGGAACACACATTTAGGGAAATGTTGCTGGTGCATACAAGATTTTATTCTACTGAGCAAACGTACACAGGAGTTCAATACTTGTTTGTTGAGTGAATCAATGTCGAAAAGATTAAGTGATGCCAGTGTAGAATCACAAGGTGAATGTGTCTGGGTGTCTATCTATCTCACACATTGCTTCTGATTAAAATGGCTTTGGGACATCAAGCAAGGCAAAGAATCAAAGTGGAAGATTACTTTGGCTTTAATTTAAAAGTGATCAAACAACAAAACATCCATTCTGGTGTTATTCCCTGAAGAGAGTTAAATTCATGTTTCTTACTGCCTATATATTTTGCACACTGTCAATCCACCTTTCAGTCTTTGAATGATGATAATTAACATGATGGAAATAAAGGTAAAGCAACATTAGTGCCATAGCAGGTGTTCTGGAACGGGCACTTCTGTTTTGTTCTTGTTATTTACAGCACACATATCCCTCACTGGGTCCTATCAACCCAAACGTGTGAGCTTCCACGTTCATTTCTTTTCTCCCATGAAAAATATAGAACTCAAAGAACTCGAGCAAATTGCTCTACATCATTTATCTAGTGTGAACACTTGTGCTTTTAAACCTAAGACCTGCTTCCTTTTCTACTGAGTCTCACGTTTTACTGCACTGGAGCTGAAAGCCTGAGAGTGCTTCTGAAACATCATTATCCTTTCTTTAACTGCAGCACTTTTTACAGGATGCTAACCATTCCTATCATGCCGCTTTCTCCTGCTTTCCTCTTTGACTCATTTAAAGGAGTCTAAATTTCCATTGATCTCCTCAGCAAAGCAATAGACTACTGCAGAATCCCCCCACAAGTAGGAAATGTACTTTCAATTTAATAATGAAAGTCAATGGGAAAACAGGATTTGCTTCATAGGAATTTCCCAACTTAGCTGGAATTCACTAGTTGTGTTAGCTAGTAGAAGTACTTGAGTTAGAGAGAAATAGAATAAACCCCAAGCCAATTACTGAATAGTATTAGACATCTTGGAAACAGTGGGTTTGCCTCCTTGTCCATCTGCAATGCTCCCAGAGCTAGCTGCGTTCTCAGGAACTGAACTCTGACATTGATAAATAGTTTTGTAGACAGAGATTTGTAAACAGAGACTTTACTTTTTTCCCTGCCACCCAGACCCAAATATTCACAGAAAATTATATTAATTACAACATTGTTTGGTCACTGACTCAGGCATATTTATATCTAGCACTTGCATCTTAAGTTAACCGATTTTTATTATTATTTTATATTTTCTATGAGGCTTATAGTTTACCAATAAAGTTTTGGTGTCTTTCTCCTTCAGCAACTACATGGTGTCTACTTGACTCTGCTTTGACCAGACAGGGTAAGGGAGATTTTCAAATTTTCCTACCTCTGAAAATTATCTGTCAGATGCTCTAGGCCTATTCAAAGTTAATTGGCCCAACATTGTCAACATTGTGAATGAGACTTTGGGTAATTTCCCAGGTAGAAGGTTGTATCTGTCATTTCTTGTACCTTTTTGAAGTTGCTTGGTTGCACTTCCTTTTTACTCAGGTAATATTATATCCTCCTGGGGTCTTTGATGGAGTTCAAGAGAATTAGTTATAGATTTCCTTAGTTATGATAAAAGATAAGTTAACTATAAACCTTTAAATTCACAAAAAATATTGTAACTGCAATTCTTGCTTGATACCTGTTTTGTTATATGAATTTTTACTATGTTAATGGTAAACCTTTCATTTTGTTTAGACAGGAAAGGGGAGATGATGTGGGAATCCCCTCTATATGCTGTGAATATGGTTGCTTAGCATTGCTTAAAGGGCAAAATATTGCAAGGCAGGAAATCCAAGCGGAGATAGAGGAGGAAATAAGGCAGATTCAGGCAGATGCCATGTAATTGCCTAAGGAGAAAGATGCCACAAACTTACCAATAAACCATGAGGTTTGTGGTAAAATACAAAATAATAAAAATTGGTCAATTTAAGATGCAAGAGCTTGTCAGAAACAATGTTATAATTAATAAAGTTTCTGTGTGGTTATTGGGATTTTGGCAGCCAGAAAACAAAGCTCAGTCTCTGTTTCATAGCTTTGGCTCAGAAATACAAAAATGATTCTCATTATTAATAGAAGTTAAAATAGGTGCATTGGAGCCTGTTACAATGTTAGGTAAGGAGGCTCTCACGAGAAACAACTAGAAAATGATAATAATAACTGGTCAATGAAAGAAGTAAACTTGTGGTTTTACTTATGGAATTTTGCTTGTTTGATACTACAGAAGAAAGGCATTGGCTTTCGGGTGAGAATTGCCAGATTTCCCCTTATGAAGATGTATCAGAAAAATTCTCCTTCAGTGATGCAAATATTTAAAGATCTTGTAGGATCTTTAGAGAAAAGCTAGGAGTGAGACTGGTTGTTGACACAGTAGAAGAAGTGACTTCAACATGAAAAAACAAAACAAAACAAAAAAAAACAGCTTACACAGAAATCCCAGGAAATAACCACTGAGAGGATAAAGAAAAAAAACATGTGAGACAAAGAAACACAAATAACTCTTACGTGGTTCCATGCTCTGAAGAGAGCTGACAAGACAGAGACAACATCAAGCCTTCTGCTAAGAATCTGTACAACTCACCTTTGGATAAGGGAAAGTAAGGCCTGACTAGTGTCCTGAATGTTCTTAAAATACAAATCAAATTGCATTTTCTTTATGATAATGAAGTCAATATGGTGACTGGTAAGATGTATCAAGATTATTTAGATCTGTGCAACAACTCATGAGTATACATAATTATTTGGATTCTTATATTATATAAATTGCATGTCTCAACAAAATTCATAATTCTACTCCCCAATATGGGAAATTGACATTCTGCTTCCTGAGTTTGTGTAGATGGTTCAGTGAGTGAGGTGCTTAAGATATAATCCTGACACCGTGCGTCCAGTTTATCCATAACGCATGCAAAAGCTAGACGCAACAATAGGCAACTGTAGACCCCACAATTACCTAAGGGAAAACATTAGGTGGAAACAGAAGATGTCTGAAGTCTCTGAACCAGCTAGTATGGTGTGCACAGGGGATTAATAATGACAAGACCTTGCCATACACAAGGTAGAAGTTGTTCTATGATGCACTCCATACATATATACATGATGTAGTCTCTATGGAAATCACATGCTCATTCTCTCACTCTTTCTCTCTCTCTCTCTTCCTCCCCCTCTGTCAAGCACATACATGCACATAAACAGAGAAATAGAAGAAAAAGAATGAGGAGAAACACAGAGGGAGGGAATTCTGATTTTCAGAGTAAAGCAGCTAGAATCTAGAAGGGTATTGGAAGGTTTTGCAGGCCAAACCTTCATGACTGGGATCTATATCCTTTTGAAAGGAGACATACCACAATCCCTCAACCATTATGCCATGTAAGGAAATTGGAAGATGTGTAAAAGAAACCTTCATCAGGCAGCAAATATTTGGGTGTTTTGCGTTTGCACTTCCAAACCTATAAAATGGTGAGACATGTACCTCCTGTTCATAAGTAGCCCAATTTATGAAATTATGTCATGGTGTCTAAATGGACTAAGAAAGACATCAAAGATGGGGTGAAAAGTGAGAAAAACATGCATATAAAAATGTGAGTAGGATATATAATTTCAAGGGCATTTGAGAGCTTCTGATTTATGGCCTCCATCATCACATTATTTTTCTAAGAAGAATACTATAAATTGTGTTATTTGATAAACAAATAAATATATTAGTAAATTCTTATATTGTTTTTATGGAAATAATCTAGTATATAGTGGAGAAAAGTTCAAAATAATTAAAATGAAAAAGAAGAAATGAAAAAAAGGTTATACCTGCCATTAAAACCCCAAATCTGATCCATGAAACCATTTTTATCTTTGGTAACAATTACAATTATAATACCAATGCAATATAATAAATCATATTATATTATAATAGTACGAAGTGTTAAGAAATATAGTGTATTGCATAGATTTTCTCTGTCAAATATTAAAGGGTGAGAACTAATTATAGTTAATTGAAACCAAGACACCTCATTTTCTTTAACATTATACTAAGCTTTATAGAATTGTTTTAACTAGTGGAAGGTATAATTGCAAATTAGGATATCAATGAGAGATATCTTCCAACATGTCAATTTCAGTTACGTTATAGATATGAAGAGCTCTTCTACAAACTCCAAGAATGAAGGATTGCTTCCTTTCCTGTGGCACTGTTTGCCAGTGGGTCACTATTTATAAGTGGATTAATCCATTGATTATGAGGAAACCATGCTGAATGGAATATTGCAAAGCGACTGGTTAGAGGAGGCCAGTTGATGGAGTCTACTTTTGAAGGGATATTCTCTATCTTTCTCTGTCTTCATCTCTGTCTGTCTCTCTGTCTGTCTCTCTCTCTCTCCCTCTTTCTGCCCCCTCATTCTTGACTGTCCTCTGGTAAGCATCTATTCTTCATCATACACTTTCCCCAGGATATTTTTGCCTTGCCATAGACCTATGTCTGATACAGTCAACTAACAGATCATAGGCTGAAACCCCTAAGTGGAAATGTATAGTCAATCACTGCTTTTGAATCAATCTGTTCATCACTCAGGTATTTTGTCACAGTTACAGATACCTCACATAGCTTCTTTTAGCTCAGTAAGGTACATTTCAACGTTCTTTGTCCATTTTCATGTATATGTTTTACACAAAAGAGAAATAAATCCTGGATACGGAATTTGTTAGCAACACTATTTTTAACTTCTTCCTTCTTTACTATTTATTCTCAAAACAAATCTTTGAAAACCAATACTAATAACTTGTTTTACTAGAGTTGTCTTTAAAAAGTACTAGAGCTTTGTTTCAAATATCTTTAGCTAACTAG
>LOEQ01002385.1:152548-189138 GCA_001685075.1 Bramus lutescens | reverse complement strand
TGCAGAATGAGCAGGAAGTTTAGGGGGTTGGGGGATGACTGTGTTCCTTTTACATGGGTCAGGAATGCACTCACCCCTCTGATGGATGTTCTGCTGCAGGATCAGTACCCCTTGCTGGCCAGGGGACCTAGCAGACAAAAGGTATTTAGAATTTTAATGTCAAGTTTCTCAAGTTCTTTATTTATTTTGGAGATTAGCCCTTTGTCTGATGTAGGGTTGGGAAAGATCATTTCCCATTTAGTAGGCTGCCTTTTTGTCTTATTGACAAGGTCCTTTGCTTTACAGAAGCTTTTCAGTTTCAGAAGGTCCCATTTATTTATTGTTGCTCTCAGTGTCTGTGCTACTGAGGTTATATTTACGAAGTGGTCTCCTGAGTCTATTCATTGAAGGCTATTTTCCACGTTCTTTTCTATCAGATTCAGTGTGGTCAGATTTATTTTGAGGTCTTTAATATATTTGGTCTTGAGTTTTATGCATAGGGATATATGTGGATCTATTTCCATTCTTCTACATGTTGACATCCAGTTATGCCAGCACCATTTGTTGAAGATTCTTTCTTTTTCCATTGTATAATTTTATCTTCTTTGACAAAAATCAAGTGTTCACAAGTGTGTGGATTAATATCCAGGTCTTTGATTCTATTCAATTGATCAAAGTCTCTGTTTTTATGCCAGTACCAAGCAGTTTTCATTATTGTAGCTCTGTAATAGAGTTTGATGTCAAGGATGGTGATGCCTCCAGAAGTTCTTTTATTGTACAGAATAGTTTTGGATATCCTGGATTTTTTGTTTTTCCACATGAAGGTAAATATTTTTTCTTTCAAGGTTTCTGTTTAATTTTGTTGGGATTTTGATGGGGATTGCATTGAATCTATAGATTGCTTTTGGTAATATTGCAATTTTTAGTATGTTGATCCTACCTATCCAAGAGCATGGGAGATATTTCCATTTTCTGGTATCTTATTCAATTTCTTTCTTCAAAGTCTTACAATTATTGTTTAATAGGTCTTTCACTTTTTTGGCTAGTGTTATCCCAAGATATTTCATGTTATTTTTCGCTATTGTGAAAGGTGATGTTTCTCTGATTTCTTTTTCAGCTCCTTTTTCATTTGTACATAGGAGGGCTGCTGATTGTTTCTTTGAGGTGATCTTGTATCCTGCCACATTACAGAAGGTGTTTACAGCTGTAGTAGTTTGCTGGTAGATTTTTTGGGATCACTTATATATACTATCATGTCATCTGCAAATAATGAAAGTTTGACCTCTTCCTTTCTTTCCAATTTGAATTCCTTTGATCTCCTTTTGTTGTCTTATTGCTATAGCCAGAACTTTAAGGACTATGTTGAAAAGACTTCCTAGAGTTCAAAGAAAATGAAAGCACAATGTGCCCAAATCTATGGGACAATATGAAAGCAGTGCTAAGAGGAAAGTTCACAGCACGAAGTGCTCACATAAAGAAATTGAAGAAAGCCCACAACAGTGAGTTAACAGCACACCTGAAAGCTTTAGAACAAAAAGAAGCAGATGCACCCAGGAGGAGTCATGGGAGGAATTAATCAAATTGAGGGCTGAAATCAACATAATAGGAACAAAGAAAACAATACAAGGGATTAATGAGACAAAGAGCTGGTTCTTTGAGAAAATCAACAAGATAGACAAACCTTTATCCAAACTAATCAAAAGGCAGAAAGAGAACATCCAAATTAACAAAAACAAAAATGAAAAAGGGGGCATAACAACAGACACTGAGGATATCTAGAGAATCATTAGGCTTTATTACAAAACCTGTACTCCACAAAGTTGGAAAATGTAAAAGAAATGGATAATTTTCTGGACAGATAACATATACCAAAATTAAATCAAAACCAGGTAATCAATTTAAATAGACCTAGAAACTGCAAGGAAATAGAAGCTGTCATCAAAAACTTCTGAACCAAAAAAAGTCCAGGGATAGATGATTTTAGTGCAGAATTCTATCAGAACTTCCAAGAAGTGCTAATACCTATATACTCAAAGTGTTCACAGAATAGAAACAGAAGAAACATTGCAAAACTCTTTATGAGGCTGCAGTGACTCTGATACCAAAACCACACAAAAACTCAACCAATAAAGAGAATTACAGATCAATCTCACTCATATACATGGATGCAAAAATACTCAATAAAATATTGGCAAACTGAATCCAAGAACACATCAAAAGAATTATCCACCATGGTCAAGTTGGCTTCATCCCAGAGATGAAGGGATGGTTCATCATTTGAAAATCTATCAATGTAATCCATAATATAAATAAACTGAAAGGAAAAAATCATATGATCATCTCATTAGATGCCAAAAAAGCATTGGACACAATCCAACACCCCTTCATGATGAAGATCTTGGAGAGATCAGTGATACAGGCAACAAATTTAAACATAATAAAAGCAATGTACAGCAAGCAGACAGCCAACATCAAATTAAATGGAGAGAAACTCAAAGACATCCTGCTAAAATCAGGAACAAAACAAGGTTGGCCATGGCCAATTCTTATAAAGGAAAAACATTTAATTGTGGTGACTAATATTTTCAAAGGTTTAGTTCATTATCATCATAGTATGACATGGTGGTGTGAAGGCAGACATTGTGCTGGAGTAGTTGAGAGTTCTACATCTTGATTTATAGGCAAAGGGATGAGGTCTGAGACACTGGGCATAGCTTGACCACATATGAGACTTCAAAGCCCTCTTCCCCAGTGAAACACTCCCTCCAACAAGTCCACACCTACTCCAACAAAGCCACACCTCCTTATATTGCTATTCCTTTTAGGAGACATTTTCTTTCAAACTGCCACAAATTTCAATTTGTCCTTTGTTCTAAAAGGAAACATTGTAGTTAAGTATTTGTGAAAATGCCCAGGAAAAAATCCTAGGTACTGATGAGGATATCGGTGTAGCTAGGACACTTTAGAGAATGCTAGAGACAAGTTATCAGAGGACTCAGAAAAGAAATTAAAATTGGTATGAACAGAAAATTGTTCCTGGGAGTCTTCATGATATGAAAACTAAGTCAAGCAACTAGTGAAAAAATCAAAACATGGTTGTATATGCATAATGGACCAAAATAAAGGAACAAAGGAAGTATTAACCTATTTTGCAGACAACCCCAAAAACGTGTTTAGGAGAAGAGACTAGATAACAGTGCCATTGTGCTATTTTCTTTCCCTTGTACAAAAACTTATGAATGAAATCAAATATTGACACAAAAAGCTTTCTAGATTAGAAAGCAGGGAAATTGAAAGAAGCTGTTAAAACCTTAGAGACTTAGGTCTGAGATTTGGATTTTGCTAAAAGTAGATGACAGTGACTACTTTACAGTTCTTTCTATTAAAAGAGAATACATCAAAAAAGGAATACATCAAAATGTCAAATTTTGTTTATGTGATGATATTTTTGATAAAAATTTTAAATTAGATACCATTTCATTCTAGATAAGTAAAACTCATATTAATTTCATGAATGTTTAAAGTTACAGTTTTTTGTCATGAAATTATTGGCAAACCATGGGTATAAGGGTATATTTGAAATTAGAGTCAGCTGGAAGGCTAGTAAAGTTAGAGAGAGAGAAGCACATTAAAAAAGCAAGCAGGGAGAGGGTGAAGTTTGAGTGGTCCTTTCCAGGTTGACAATGAGTAGAAAGATGCAAAGGTTACTGATGAATATTTGACACATGTGCAGAAGAGCCACGTGGGGCAATCTGTAATAAATCTGCATGCTAAGATGCTATTGGCTCTGTGCTAAGTTGAGAAGAAGCGTTGCAGGGGCGCTGGTGTAGCCCCTTTGAGAATGCAGCCTTTTATGGAACTTAAAGATTGTGCCATATCATATGTGTTTTGTGTTTGCTCAGAATGGGAACATTTTTCATTTTTATTAGAGAGTTGAGGGAATTCTCAGACTCTAAAGATGCATAAAAGACATTCATAGAGAAAAGAAAATGGCTTTCTTGAAAATTGCTACTTAAGCACTATGCAGACCGTCCGGAGAACACTGTTGTACAGAGGGAGCAGCTTACCTTCCAAGCATCCTCCACCTAGGTGGTGAGCTCTGCTCCAGCCCAGTCATTGGTCTTTGTGACTGCTGCTCAGACCAGAGCCAGGTTCTTCCTGAAAGACACAGAAAACTATGTATGTATATTAGTCAGTGAAACCAAAATAATAGCAACATGACTTTTATTCTTGATAAAGCCAGGGCTGGGGATGTAGCTCAACTAGTAGATCACTTACCTAGTATGCACAGACCCTGGGGTTTGTGTTCAGTATCCATCAAACCCAATACAGATTCTCCTGTAATCCCAGAATTTGGGAAGTGGAGCCATGATGATCAGAAGTTAAATCATCTTCAGCTGCATACAAAACTTGAGACCAGTCTGTGCTACATGAAGCACCCATTTCAAAAGTGAAAAGGGAAAAAATGAAAAAAAAATCTGTAAAAAAACTTTTAATGAGGGAGAAAAGATAATATAATGGAAAATGGAGGAAATATTATTGAACTGTACATCAGGGACTTCCTCCATTTAATCAATGGGTATTGGAGAAGGAGGTAATTTGAAAATGACATAGAATATGGCTAGGGAGATTGCTCAGTGGATAAAGTTCTTGCTGTCCCTAGATCCCCAGTCTACAAGAAAGTCATACATATACAAATATGTACATGATAACTACTCTCAAAATAGAGGTATCTGCAATTCCATCGGGGTGGTATAGACAGGGAACTCACTGAGACTGTCTAGTTTGCCAATATATTTCAAAATAGATAAGGTTCAGTCAACTACATGATCTCAAAAAATACAGTGGACAAAGATGAAAGAGGAAATCTTGAGTCCAAACTCTGGTACACTTTCTCACATTGTTGACATACATACACACACACACACACACACACACACACACCTGCACTGACAATTGCACACACAGACACACACAAACAAAGAGACAGAGAGGGAGAGAGACAGACAAGAGAGAGGGGCATGGGGAGATTATAAGTTGGAAAAGGGAAACTGGTGGAAGTTTAGAGTACAAGAGATGGGTGTTTCTAAAATCTTTGAGACATATGTGCTGATCAGAGTGTGCAGGAGCAATGGATGGGTATCAGTGAAGCTTCACAGAACATTTGCTAGTTTAATTTTGTACTTCTAAGATAGATATCTGAGGAAAATGAAGGGAACATATCAGTGGTGCAAAAGTGTAAACAAGGAAAAAAATCCCTGGTGGTATGTGAAAGAGAATAGGGAACCTCACTTACACAGGAGTCAGAGTAAAGGAAAACATGGTCCCTGAACACACATGAACAAGAGTGGGCAGACAAGCATGAAGGACATCTCCAACTATGGACAGGCAATGAACTTGATCCTCACATGTCATAATCTGTCCAGGAAAAGGGACCTGTATGAAGTCAATCATTTGGTGGGACCTATCAGCAATAAATCAGATGTGGAAATAAAAGTTATTTAAATGACTATTAATAATACAGAAAACTCTGAACTAGAATCCAGGATTTAAAATGTTTGAAGAAATTATAGTATGGAAAATGACAACCAAAAACACTCACACATTTACTCCAACTGAAGAACACTAAAGCAATGACCCTTGACATTACTGCATGTTCTTAAAGCCATGAATGCAATATTTCTTTTTGATTTGACTTATATAATCAATCTGTTTATTTGGCAATAATGCCTTGACACATTTTCCCTAATGTTACATTTTTCATTAACCAAGGCCTTGCATAGACTAGGCAAGGGCACCATCATGGAGCTACAATTTATACTATTATTAACACTACAGTGCTTGGAATAAACCTAGATTTGCATATGCTAAGCCAGTGTTCTACATCTGGTTATATCCCCTGCCTGAAACAAACATTTCTTACATGATTAAGATAGGTCAATATATCATGCAATTTTTTTACTGTTGCAACTATGCTATAACAAGTTACCCTGAAACTGTGCAAACACAATGTTTTGAGTTTTACTTATATTTTACTATATATTTGAATGCATGAAAATTTTAAAAATTAGTTTTTTTCTTGATGCTTACAAAATGATGCTGTTACCCATAAGATCGGTTTATCAATTCTAAATCAGTTTTCGGCTATAAAACATCCCATGTTCTATTCCTTTCTGTCCCCTTCATTTCTATTCCCTCCCCTTCCCTTCTCGTTTCCCTTCTCCTGTACCTCACTTCAATATGACAAATGTCATTGATGAATACTTTGATTTTGCACTTTCCTACAATTATTCTTCCAAAGTTTTCTCAACTTTTTAAATCAAGAATGAATCTCTTTATTTTATTTTTCAGGGAATGTATTTTATTCTATTTTTTTATTCCTTAAAAAATACCAATCCCAATTCCCACTCCCTCCCCTCAATCCAGTCCCCTCTCTTTCCCTCCACAGTCCCTCCCCCATCCCTCCAACCCTAAGAGAGTGCCATGCACCTGCCCTGTGGAAAGTCCAAGGCCCTCCCTACTACGTCTTGGTTGAGCAAGGTTTACATCCAAAGAGAATAGGATTTCATGAAGCCAGTATAAGCAAGTAGAGACACATCCCAGTGTCACTATCAAGTGACCCCTCATTCTGCCCCAGCTGTCAACCCCCTTCATAGGGGCTTAGTTGTTTCTGTGTTTGTTCACTTCCTGTCCAGTTGGAGTTGGTGAGCTCCCATTAGCTCAAGCAAACTGTCTCAGTGTATGACCCCCTCATGGTCTTAAATTCCTTGCTCATACTCTCACTCCTTCCACTCTTCAACTGGATCTTAGGAGTTTAGTCCAGTGCTCCGATATATCACCATAGAACCTTTGTCCAACAACAGATGGGGGACAGAGGCAGGCATGGTTTTCCCTCCATAAAGTCTTTCCTACCTCCCAATCCACCCTTCTTCATTACCTTTCTTTCTGTCCTAGAAAACAAACAGACAAAAAAATCAGAAAAAAGGAAAAATCTCATGGATGCACACACAAAAGACAAAGAAACAAACAAAAATTATCTAAAACCAATAAAGCAGAAATTGTAATATACAATCAAAGGACTAGTAAAACAAAAAATATACAAGCAAAGTAATATGTGATAAAAAGTCTCCAAAATATCACGGAGTTTATTTGGTAATGGCTGTGTACTGCTCGGCATGGATCTACCCTAAAATCTGGTTAATATATCTAGTGAAACTCCATTTGAGAATAATATATTCTTCTTTGCAAGCAAATGCCAATTGCAGATAATTTCTTAGTTGGGCTGGGAGTCTGTGTTCACTTCCCCCTCTCAGCAATGGGACTCCATGTTATTTATATCTGTACAGACCCACATGCTTCAATAGTCTCTGTGAGTTCATATATGTGTCAGTCAGGTTGAGTATAGAAGACACCGGTTTCTTTGGAATCATCCATGCCTTTCTATTCTTTCAATTTTTTTCTGCCACCCTTTCCACATAAAGCCCTGAGCCAAGATTCAGAAAACTGGTCACTGCCAAGTATGAATAATAGTAATTTCTTCAAAGGATATTGCTTGTAATACTCCCGAAGAGGACGAGAGTGTGCCACGGCCATTAGTTTCAGTAGCATAAAAATTGCTCATTCATAATTTTGTGTGTGTGGTCTATGAGCTGTAAAGACCACTTAAGGTCACTGCTTCATACAGTATTAGGTAAACATTTAAGAGGTAAATACTTTTATCCATCTTTGCTTCCAGCGAAGAAGTAGACCATGAAAACTCCAGAGGGCTGGCTTGATAGATGCTTTTGCTTCTATTATTTTCCCTGAGCGGAGTATTCACTAATGCTTTGTGTAAATGCAGGTAACTGAACCATGTTCACCAGTAAAGAAGAAAAGTAGATTCATCTGTTAAGCATATATCATATATATGGGCATATATGTGCACAATATGATAAATATGAGCATGTGAGAGAAGGCAAAGGGAGTCTCCCTGCTCATGAGAATTGCTTTCAGCCATAGTGGAATAAACACATCTATGAATCTGTGAATTCACCAGCAAGCTGTACTAAGAGAGAACACAAATAGTTTCTGCATTAATATGTGGCTGTTAACACTGATCACTACATATCAATGATACTTGGCTTATTTGCTGATTACAGATAAGGATTACATTTTTTACATGTTCATACCTATGTTAGTTTTTGTCACTTGACCATTGTCACCCTGTGAGATATACTAGCAGATGGCCAATGTAAGTAGACAAATGAAAATGCTATTTTATTGGTAGTGAGGATGAGGTTTTCATGCTTTTGAAAAAAATCTCCATAGACTATTTGCTCAAGTGATAGATGTGTTAATAAGTTATATGAGCTCATTATATGTTAAGCAGATTAAATTGTATATTCCTTGATGCCATTATTTCTCTACCTTTTTGATATCTTTAATTTTGAAATACAATTCTCACATGCATAATTTGTCAATGTTAAGTAATTAAATTATCACTTGCCTTTATTTTTATTTTTTCATCTACTTTTATGATCTGTGAACTTCCCCTTGCTTTCAAACAGAAAACAATAAAGATAGGAATCAACCTGAGTGTCTTGACAGCATTGGGCACCAAGAGTCCTTGGTTACGAAAAGGTCACTGAGTCAGGGTACTTTTAAAAGAGGCTGTAGTTATTTTAGTGAAAGTAGATATGCCATAGTTAACCTCACCAATCATTTTTCCTTGTGTGTAATTGGCCACTTAGGCAGATGAGAATTCAAATTCAAATAGGACCTAGGAATTAGTTTGGGAGGAAGACAAAAGAAGAAAAAAGAGAAAAAGAAAAAAAAAAGCAAGTCAGTAGAGCTGTCTCCTTCCTCAAACTCAAAGAGTGATGACTGGCACTGAGCAACACACTTTTCAATTATTATATAAAGTATCTAACTACAGATCTAAGTCTAGAAACTTGGCACCTGTTTCATTGCTGAGACGGACACACACATCTGCATATACAGGTGTAAACACTGTGTCTTCCCACAGCCAGGGAAGTGTTGAAGGTGAAAAAGGAGGGAAGCCAGGACATGTCTTTGCCCATTAAGGGAATTAAAGGCTTTACTTTCCCTGGGCGAGTGTGATTTAAGGGCTAATCAGCACCGTGGTCCGTGCACATTATCTAAGAAAGTGAAAATCACTGGCGACTGTGTCTGTGCTTGGCAGCTCCAGGGGAATCTCTGCAGGCCCTCTGATAACTTTTCATGCTGCGCTTGAATATTCCTCCCTGTGTAATTGGGTTTGTTTGTGATATATGAAAAGCAGCCTGTGGCTAATGGTCTGATGCATTCTGTACGTGTTTGATTAGGACGGTTTACTTGGGCAGAGGGAGCATTGTGTGCTCGGTCTGCAACAAGGATGTGAACTGTTTTGCTGGTTCTATACATTCCCATTAGATCACTCAATGGCATGCAATTCACATGTCTTTAGAACACTGGCTCCAAATGAGTCATATTCAAAAAGGCTTTATTTTTAGTTCATTGAAATCAGAAACAGTATCATAGAGGAGATGATTTTAAAAGTAGATTTACTTCGTAGATATGGGGCTCATAGACTCTTCTAGAAATATGTATGCTGATTGCTCTTTAGGGCAAGGCAATGCTTTCTGTGGGGGGAAAAAAGTGTTTCTGCACATTTGTTTAGACCAAAGAAGAGTTCAAAGAAGAGTTCAGGCACTAGAAAAAGAGGAAAAAGTTGTAGAAAGTCAAATATTTCTTTTCTTTTCTAACAGCTACAGGAACTTGTCAATGTAACTTCTCTTCCTCCTGGGGTTGGGTGTAAATATTCAGAGCAAAACTCTTGCAAAATTCCACTCCTTCAAAAATTCTATACTTGAGATGGCCATGGTGGCATACAACTTAAAAGGAACAAGTATTCAATCTCTGGAAACTTAGATAAATGAACGAATTAGATTATATCAAATATCTCCACACATACATATCACTCCAACAAAAAGATGGTGTTTGTCCTGGTACTATAGTGCCTTGGTCCTGATTATGTCAGCTTTTCATCCAACTTGAGTGGAGTGAGAACATAGAAAAGTCTTCAATCACACCTCAAGAGTATTGTCCCATATTTGAGCCAAAAATAACTAGGATCCTCTGTCAAACTGAGTTATTCATCTATTCCTGTCTTCCCTTATCCACATCTTTTCTGATCTCAAAGAGTTATCAAAAATCCCAATGAAAACAGACAACACACCAACACACACACACACACACACACAATTATTAATTTCTTAAAATTGGGAGGAATCTTAGAATACATTTCCATCAACACACTCTCGCATTCTTCTCCTTGAGGTATCGTCTATTCACACTTTCTTCTAGGACCACTCACTATCTATTATTTTCCTTATTTCCAGTCAATTATGAGATTTTATAAATTATCAAGAAATTGTGTGCATCAGGTCAGACTATGGTCAGTTACTCAGGTTCAGTGATATGAAATCAATTGTGTTTGCCTTTTAACCTGAAGGTATTGTCACCTGACAGTCATAAGAGCAGTGTAAAGAATGGTTGCTTAGAAGCAGGGAAGCTGGAACATGATAAAAAGTCAAGGATATTTTGGATTCAAAAGTGTTAACTGAGTTTCACAGAGGTTCTTTGTGGATTAATTACGGCTAATACACTCTTCTATCTGTCTTTCCATTTGTCTTTGTATTAAATGATCTGCTACTATTTGAAGTTAAATGCTATTTTGGAAATGAATACCATCAGATAATGTTTGAAACAACCACCACACAACTCCTTGTAAGTCGCAACTTTTTTTAGTTGAGTTAGAAACTAAGACTAGCTCTGATGATCTCATGGTGACCACCCTTAGGTAGTAGAACATGACCAAGGCCCTTCTGGAGGCTGAGACAGAAGGGTTTGATGTGGACAAGTGTTCATCAATGATGAGAACAATGAAAGTTGAGTTGCAAATTATAAAGCAAGGAGGAAGCAGGAGCTAGTGTTTGATGAGAAGAATAACATCATACCAGAAAAAGGTGGATGTGCACTCTCATCATTATTGTTTCTAACAGTAACTGTCCTGGTGGATTTGAAATTCTTTTTATTTTATACAAACAGATATTCATTTATCACATTATAGGAACTATGAATAACTTCAATGAATTATTTAAATTTTCATTTAAGAAACTTCAAATTAAAAGCCGAAAACTTACATATGAAAATATCAAAGCCAATAGGATCTTCAACTTCAAATGAAAAAAAAATGGTGTAATAGTCGACCCACTCCAGGTAATAGATACAAAGGGTGTGAATTTTCTAAGTTATTTTCTTAATTCTGAGTTTAAAAGTAAGTAGCAGAACTGGAGAAATTTCCATGTATCTTCTCCATGAATTCTTCTTTTGATTATATCAAGTTATAACCATTGACTTTTATTTAAACCACAGTTTTAAACACATAGAAAAGTGAATGAGTTAATATTCTAGAAGCTGATTAAAACTCAGGTGTCTCTAAAAACACTGATTAAAAAGTGAGCACTCAAAGATAAAGCCCAACCAGAGGGCAGAGCTTCCTAGTTACTCTAATATCCATGGCCACACAGCATTCCTTCATTGGGATGAAAAGAACACTGAGCAGAGAGGATTTGTGCAGAAGAAGGACCACACTTTACTGTTCTTACAAATAGGAAAGGCAATTTTTTCTTATAGAAAGACAGAGAAGGAGCATGGAGATGGAAGACAATCTGTGTAATTGATGGTATTGTGACTTACCTACAGCTTTGAGATTTATGTAAGATTTTTTGCAGTAAGAAAAAACACATATAATACTGGATATATATGTGTGTGTGTGTGTGTGTGTGTGTGTGTGTGTGTGTGTGTGTGTGTGTTAAAAGTCACTGTGAATTCACAGTAGCCAAAGCAAACCTCTTGCAAATCTCATTTGTTACATAGGTATAATAATAGTTTTCAAAATTTCTCAACATTCAGTTATACAAATATGTTGTATTTGTTTTAATAGTTTTAATTAAGCTTATTACACAGGACAAACATTTGGATTTAATTTAAAATTTCAATACATTGAAGTCAGTTTAAAATTGAATAAATAAAAAATACATTATCAAAATATTCTGTCCTTATAAAACCACTAATTTGTACTGTAATGTTCCAGATGTTTCTAACCTTTTTACTCCCTCACCGACCCATCTGGGCTATGGGTAATCCTGTACAAGGAGATCATGATAACATTTCCATGTCGCCATTATTGCTAAAGAGAATAGTGAAAGCTCTTAAGTGTAGTTAGAGAGCATGGACGTGGGTGATGGCAAGTTTCAAACAGTGCGAATTCCTTTATGTATCAATCATCAATCCTGTACTTATTTTGCAGGGAGCTGTCATACCTGCACAGGGGATTTTTATCTTGTAGTGACAACCCAAATGGCTCTTTCTATGTAGTGAGGAGGCCTCTTGTTTGTTTCCCGGCTGCCCAGACTCTTGAAATAATCCTACAGAAGCTGTATTATTTATATCACTGCTTGGCCAATCACGTAAGTATATTGCTAGCTGGCTCTTTTATCTTTGGTTAACCCATTTCTATTATTTTATATTTTACCATGAGGCTCATGGCCTACCGGCAAGTTTCCAGCTGAAGGCTTGCATCTTTCTTCTCTGGCAGCTCCATGGCCTCTCCCTGACTCGGCCTACTCTCTCCATTGGCTGAAAGCAGCTTCTTTATTCCTTAACCAATAAAAAGCAACACATATACAGAAGGACTTCCCACACCACTTCTATACATGTCCATTTGTGAAATGTTGGGGCAAAATGTCTTGAATAGGTTCTGGAACTTTTCCTTGGTGGCAATTTAAGACTGATATTAAACCAATTCACTAGTAGCCTAGAAAATTAACTGAACTGAGGAAGGAGTAATGGTGACAAAACACAGTAAGCTAATGTGCTACATGGTACTGAGATTGCAGACACCAAGCTCTCCAGACTTAGGAAAAGAAAGTTCAGAGAGAACTGACTCAAAGACCTTGAGATGATGTCCAACAGAGAAATGCCTGTGACATTGTTCTGGGGGGGTGTTGTTTGTGGGACACTTACTCACAAACATGAGACAGAGCTTCTTTATTCTATGAAAGTAAGAGTAAGAAATAAATGAGATTTGGGGGTATATTTTTATAAAAATCCCTTCCATTTTAATGCCAAAGATGTTGAAATAGAGGTGACAGGTGCCTTCAAAATGGTCTTCATTTCCAGAATAGATACTGAAAGCATGGCACCAAGGATACACAAATTAGGATTCCAAAGCAAAATAATCAGTAGAAGAGTTTTATATATGCACAAGTTAATATGTGGTTATATAGTTGTGTCTGTGTGTACATGAATATATGCATATATGTGTGTCTCCTCTTTGTATTTGTGCATGTGTATAAATGTTTACATGTGTCACTGTACATGTGTGTGCATACATGTATGTGTACATAAATGTGTTTGTGTATACATGTTATATTGTAGAAAAAGCATGTAAATTCTTTATATGTTCTCATTTTCTTTGAGGGTTCCTCTTGGGCCCACATCACCATCACTGATATCAGAGAGTTTGGAAGCTCATTACCACTCTACTGCCATTTGAAGCTGTGATGAGTTTAGGTAGTATTAAGGCTTCTGAGCGATGAGGAGTGCAATGTCTAATATCAACAGATACATTCTCCAATCTTCATGCAATCAAAGAACTCTATGTTCTAGTTGCCTCTTAGTTTTGCTCAAAAGCTGCTATTGAGTTTGGGGGTCATAATGCATATCCTTCTCCTTTGCGAGGAGCAGCTGAAGGAGCTTATATGCACAAGCAAGAGAATCTGGTTAGGTTTTAGAAGAAAACACTAGAAACTTACATAGATAGAGTCAATATATGCATGTATGAAAAAATAGATAAGAATTCACAACTCAGGGAGTCACATGTCAAGGGCCTAGGATTCTACAAGTAACTAGATAGTGTTAAGAGAGAAAACAAATTCAGGTTGGACATTGTGAATTTGATTTTCTCCTTTCCCATTTTTAAGTTATTTGGGTATACTTGACTTCTCTGCCAGAAATGCTATAAGCAGAGGTGAGGTCACATCTGACAGAACATTTAATTACCAATGTGAGAGAATCCTGGTTTCTCTTTCATATTAGAGAATCAACAGTGAATTGATCAAGCCTCCATCACAGTTCATAGATTAAAAAATGGCTAGATTTTTTGTCTTTATGTTGAAAAGACAGCCATTTGTGAACTAGCTGGACCTTTAAGAATGCTAATAAATCCCCTTTTAATATATATTCATACTTACTCTATTTTGATATATTTATATTCTGTTACATTATGTGCCTAAATGTGCCATTACAAGAAAAGTAGTTAAAATTAAAAGAATAAAAATCAGTTGAGTACAAGAGATTGACAAAATTGTACTATGTAAATAATAACTACAGGACTGTGTCAGTGTCTGAGTTACTATAGGATATAGTGAGCTCTGTGTCATATAATATAGAGAAGTATAGATGTGTTGTACAGTGGTAGAAACTTTGCTAAGCATATATCAGGCCCAGCACCAGAAAAAAAAATGGAGAGAGAAAATTCTGCTAACTGTTAAGTGTAATAATGAAACACAAAGGGATATACTAGAAATATATAAAATTGTAAATGTTCTATATCAACCAAATCTGAGCATACATAAACAAAATTAATAGAATTTAACAATGGAAATAAATTGTTAAAAATTCTTGGAGCTTTTCTATTCAACTTTTAAAGATACCTAGTCCTAGTCAATATAAGATTCTT
Source organism: Bramus lutescens (assembly GCA_001685075.1). Classification (NCBI taxonomy): domain Eukaryota; kingdom Metazoa; phylum Chordata; class Mammalia; order Rodentia; family Cricetidae; genus Bramus; species Bramus lutescens. Next base: position 174,374 of record LOEQ01002385.1, on the reverse strand, counting down.
CTCTAATGTCCACTTGATGACTAAGCATAGCCAGTTGTCAGGAACTCCTAGAATACTCTTGACATTTGTCACCAAATTCTGCCCCTAATCGAATCTTAGAAAAGGTCAGAGGATTGCAACCACATAACTACAAAGCATTCCACAAAAAATAAAAATCAGAGATAAGAGTTGTGGGAAATCCTAAAAGTTTAAAAAAAAAACCCAAAATCCAAAATTGAAAGAAAAAATAGAATATCAATAAAATATCAAATCTACTGCTTCAAGCAAATATAAATGAATTCATTGAAGTTTGAGCCTAGTAAAGAGGCATGGAAGCAATTTTAACTTAAATGCTTGAATATTGCAAACTATAAGTCTTCCCTAAAGGAATAAAACTGAAACAATGCAGCTTCCTTGGAATGGAAGACACAACATTATAAGAATGGTTATTCTAAAATTAATCAATAATTTTTATTACAAGGTGCACAAAGATTTTATGGTAGAAATTAAAATCTGGTATTAAAGTTAACTTGTAAAAACAAGGAACACAGACTATGCAAAAATATTTTGAGCTGCACATGATGGCCTTGTCAAGCTTTCTAGCACTTGGGTGACTGAAACAGGAAGATACCAAAGATTCCAAAGTTGAGGCCATATGGATATTTAGACCCTTTCCCAATGTGCACAAACACACACAAACACACATGCACAGTTGCACACATACAAACACATAGGCATACACACACATGCAGAACAAGGGAGTGAAGTATGCATCCTTGTCAGACAGCTTACTCTAAAGGCATAACTCAGGACATAGTGGTACTGACATGAAAACTGATGTTGTAAAGGAAAATGATGAGATATGAGACTAAAAATAAAGTATGTATTAAAATTGGTTGAAAATTTTAAAACTTCAACATGTAACAATGTTTTAAAAGAGTTTTTATTATTGAGAATATACATGTTTGATTACTTGAGGCTCTTCTATCACAAATAAAAGTTAATTCAAAATGAATCTCAGACCTAAATAAATAATTTAAGCCTTGTAATGTTGGAAAATATGATGCCAAACTCATCAAGGAACTTAAAATTTGCAGAATCTTTGAGTACAGTTTCAAGAGTTAAATCCAAACATAAAAAATTAATAAAATTCATTTTATATAAAAAGATATCATTCAATATTACAAGCTACTAATCAGGAAAATTATTTACAAATTCTATAAATGCTAAATGATTCACTTAAAATGCACATTGATCTATTTTATTTTTTAACTTTAGGGTAGAAATACACATAAAATGAATAAGCACCTGCATAGTCATTCCACTATTAAAATCATGGTAATGACTATCACTAAAACACATTAAAATGTGCTACCATTCTTAGGAAAAGCAAACTAAAACTAGAGCAAACTGTACACAGTCCTGGCAACAAGAATTGACTACACTACAATGACAGAGCTCAGCCAGAATCACAGAATGCAGCTGCTTTTTACTGTAATGTTCATATAAAAGAATATTTATATAATTTCTTTTATATATAAGATAAAATAATATTTAATGCACACAGACACATATATACATATATATGACAGAGAGAGAAGTCAAGAGAGAGGGAATGAGAGAAAGAATATTCGCAGTTGCTAAGAAGTGGTCAGAGTCTAACTGCAAAAGATAAGAGGCTGCTCTTCTATCAGTCATGTTCATCTGAGTGAGAAGTGACAGAATATGTTTTGAGTTTGTCCCATTTTTCCTACAGATAATATGAATCAATTGAAATACATGTCGTTTTGTTTTTAATTTCAATAAATGAGTACTCTGTTTGTAGAACATGATTTTCATATTTCCCAGGCCAGGAATCGTAAGAACATTTTTGTGTGTGACTTATTGTCTGTGTACTACCTTTGAGATTGCTCTTTCCATGATGAAATTACTTTAAAAGATGCAAAGGTACATTTATGACAATACATATCAGCATGAGGTCATTTGCATTTTTTCAAAAGCATATTTCTCCTGGAGTGGATATCTTTCAACATCTCAAAAATGTTTCCTCTCACTGGGGCCATCTCAACCCATTCAGAACTGTCCTTCGAAGAGAGAGACTTTCATTAAAAACAGGTATTTTCAGACCCGAGTTAATGTCTGTGATGTGGCAAAGCCTTAAAAGATAGAAACTCGAATGGGAAATGTACTGAGAATAGTGAGGGAAAGTCAGGAAGATGAAATGAGAGCAGACTCAGATACAGTGTCTGACATTTGATGTTCCTACCCATAGCTGAGGAGAGATGCTAATGCTTTTGTGAAAGGAAAAAGAGTGATGGATTTTATTTATTAGGTTATGAAAATTTTAAACAGGCTATGACTTTTTCTTACCGAAATTTTTCTTTTAATTGATCTAAAATAAACACACTTGATTTTGTTTCTAGGAAGACAAATTGCAGTTCTGTCTCACATTCCCCACCCACCCTTTGTACTCCTGCTGCCATTCCAGCATGTTATTAGGAAGGGCACACCCTCTAATATTCCTATCATTTGTGCTGATGGAATGTGTAGGGTCCTAGCCCATCCGCTTGAGGATGAGCTGGGTCCAAGGAAAGGTAAGTGTGCTGCTCGCCCATTACCTCTCTTTACCTGGATAAAGTCAGACACAGCGGGGAGTTTAGTCAAGCAGGTTTAGAAGTGGAATATCTCTTTAGGTTGACTTTATCTAGGGGCTTTTGGAACTGTACGAATATTGCCTGATGATCATCAGTAATTGTGACAATGTCTTGTGGCCTCTTATCCTTAAGCAGGGCAATTACAGGCACAAGGCTGTCTTTAGGAACAGGAGCCCATGGTAGTGGCCAATTAATTTCTCCCAGGAGGCTCTGAAGTTGAGTCAAATTCATGGATGCTGGGATATCCAGCAAGGGCTGAGGGGACTGGCTTGAGTCAAGGTAAGATGAAACCCGAGCACCATAAAGAGGGGTTCTTTTTGGAACTTATTGGGGGTTACAGTAAATTCTTCTTTTCTAAGTATTGTGAGAACCTCGGTTAAAAGACCTTCCAGATGGGTAGGGTCCCAGTTCCCTAAGATAGGCAAGTAGGTATCAGAGCCGAGTACAGTCCCCAAGAGCATAGCTAGGCTATTGGACATCCCTTGAGGCAGTATTGTCTTTTTGAATCACTGATCAGGTTGGGAAAAATTAAGGGAAGGAAAGAAGAAGGCAAATTTTTCACAGTCATCCAGATGTCACGGGAAAGAAAAAATAGTCATTAATATCAATCAAAACTAGGGTATACTCTAAGGGTATAGTGGGGATCCAGGGCAAGCTCCTTAAGGGGGTGCCCACTAACTCCATTCTCTTATTTACTTTGCATAAGTCTTGAAGCATATGCCAGTCTCCAGACGCCTTTTGAATAACAAACACCAGTGTGTTCCAGGGGCTCATGAAAGGGTGTATATGTTCAAGAGTTATCTGTTCTTCCACCAGAAATTGGAGTGCCATAAATTTGGGCTTAATGGCCACTGCTCCACCCAAATAGGGCTTCGCAGTTTCCTAATGTTGGGAATACCCAGGGGTTAGTGGCCCCTAGGATTGGGGATACACCTGAGAGGGCTTTTGGGTTCATCCCAGTAGCTGTTGAAAAAAAAAAAGAACCCTTCTCTTTGACCCTTTTTACGTCTCATTCCTGCCTTTGTGCTTCTTTCTCATCTGAAATGTCCTCATAAAAGGCCCTGTGGTCCGTTGTGACCACAATGTCCATTTGTGTTAGCGTGTCCTGTCCCAAGAGGTTGGCTGCGAGGTTTTTGGCCACTAGGGGACATATCTTTCCTTGCTCCCTTCTGGACTAGCCCACCCCATGGGGGCGACTGTTTCCTTAGATTGAGAGTTGCCTCCCACCCTCAATATTGGCGGTCCAGCCTCAAGCTCCCAATCAGGAGGTACCTCCTTCTCTCAGAGTACTGTTCTGTCTGCCCCTGTGTCAATTAGACAGTGAAACCTATGAAGACACTCATTCAGGATCGAGTCCCTCCACCAGGGGGACAGTCCAGTTAGCCTGGGTCACGGTGATACGGGACACTCTTGTCCTCCCTTTGGAGGGGGTTTCTTCTTGAGTTGATGGGGCTGGAGGATGCCCCTCCTCTAGTTTAAAGGATTTCCTTCTAGATCAAATTTGGACCGACCAGTCCTTTTTCTAATGATACCCCTTTCTGAATCTGGAGCAGGGGGTAGGGGGCGGCTTAGACTCCCCGACTGGGGTGAGAGTGTTGTGGGCATTCTCTGTTAAAATGTCCCTCCTGCCCACATTTGAAGCAGGTTCCTCTCCCCAAAGGCTTTGAGTTTCCTTGACCTTGAGCCACTAATGCCTGGGTAATAGCCTCAGTCATCGCTGGTGTCAGTGGCTGAGATTGATGCTGTTGTGTACCCACATCCTGGCAGGCCGCTATCCACTATCCGTCTGCTCAGGGAGCCTTCCCTCAGTCCTGCACAAGCTGTATGGTGCTCTGTGTTCATCCCCTCCTAAACTAACAACTTCACAAATTGGTCCCGGAGTTCTCCTGCCGGCAATTTACAGTGGACACTCTGCTGGACCCAATCTAGGAAGTCTAGCAAGGACTCATCAGATTTCTGCCTCACTCCAGCTATGGGGTAATGATGGGTGGGTCCTTCATCCAGTTTGTACCATGCATTAAATCCGGCCTGTCTCACCTGATCACGATATGGGCCGGGTTTCACTGCCTGCGGCACCCCAGTGTAGTGCCCCTCCGCTGTCCCCATAGGATAAGCATCAGTGATCGGTATCATGAACTGGGCTTGCCAATTAGCCTCCACCCATACCCTGCATTCCTCTTTGAAGAAGGCACACCTTTTGATGAACTGAGAGATGGTGAGGACGACCTTAGCCATGTCCAGCCAGTCCTTTGGGACACATAGACGGTAGGCAATGTCCTGCAGTAGGGTCAGGGCCCAAGGATCCTGAGTTTGGGCCATCCTCGGTTACCGCTTACGAAGCTCTTTGAGATCTTAATTCTCCCATGGGTAATACTTTAGGAGCCTACCAGCTCTTGGGACCAGATTAACTGGATAAACTGGAGGGGGCCAAGTCAAGTGGTCCAAGATTTGAGTCCCCTTGTGATTCTCCCTTAACTAGATAAACATCTGTATAGGTCAACCCCCACGCCCTGTCCTTGGTGGAAGGCCTGTCATAGGAGTTCAGGTCACGCAGGTCCCTCTGCAAGATCACATAGGGTGATACTCCCTCCCCAATCCCAGGTGCATAAGGTGGGGGCCCAGGATCTTTTGGGGAGCAAGAATTGGGAGGAGTGACTTTGGCTTCATCTTAACCTCCACAGTGAGCACTTCAGTTTGGTTAATGCACTCCCTGTCGAATTTAACCCATTACTTTTCCTCTTTGTCTTTTGTGTTTCCTCTTATCTCTCCCAGACCCTGCACTGTCCTCTTTCCTTTTGTAGTCTCCTGAGGTAGGGAAGTATTGTATCCAGGTGGAAGGCCGATTTTAGGGCAGTTATAGTGGGATAGAACCCCAAGGGTGGCGCTATGGCTAACTTCTCCACCTGGGCCCATGGAGTACAGGAAAAAAAAGTTGGAGCTGGGGACCCAGGGGGCCAGGATAACAACAGTGTCCCGAGTCTTGACAGCATTACTTTCGGATATTCAAGACCTCTGGACTTAAGCATGAGCTGCAAGGTCTTCAAGGCCAGCTCTTCTTTAGGTGAAGTAGAATTACCCATACTAAGGGCTTCACTTACCCTGAGAGGCCGCTTAGCCTAAGCAGAAATGTTATTCTTTGGGATTCACGTCGAGCATCAGATGCTGGGTCTTAGTTCACCCCGAGGAGTATGAGTTGGGTCTGAGGAAAGGTAAGTGCACGGCTAGCCCGTTCCCCCACCTCCCTCTATTCTGGAGACAGTGAGAGGCAGCAGGAAACAGGAAGACAAGTCAAACAGGAACTCGTTTATTTTTGCACAGTAAACATCTTTTAAAGCAAAAAAAAAAAACAAAAACAACAACAACAACAAAAAAACAAAAAAAAACCCACAGGGCCATGGGGGGTGGAAAAGGAGCTAGCCAATCATTTTAAAGGTCACTCTATCATGCACTCAGGAACCCTACATTTGCTCTATTGTTCACGAGCTGTTCATGCTCTGACATCATCTTGCCTGGTTCTGGTGTCCCATCTGGTCTTGGTATAAACAACTCAAGGTCCACCCCGTCTGACTTTTGCTCGGTGCCTTCTGAGCTGCCCATGTGCCCTCCAGGAGACTAAGTAATGAAAATGAACTTTATTTTAAGCTTTGAAAACATTTCTTCAAGTATTTCAAGCACAGACAAGATTAGTCACTTCAGAGTTGACAATTTTCCATCTTTGAAAACAAGACTGGCTAAAGTCAAATGCTAAGAATGAACAAGTTAAGCTATAACAAGAAGTTTGGAGGGGTTAGATCCTAGGGTTGGAATAGTTCATTTCCCGACTGCCTAGTTGCTCAGAACCGAAATAATCACACAGAAACTATATTATTTAAAACACTGCTTGGCCAATGACTCTAGCATATTTCTAGCAAGCTCTTACATATTAAATTAACCAATTTCTATTATTTTCTATTTTACCATGAGGCTCATGGCCTACCAGAAGGGTTCCGGTTAGCGGCTTGCATCTTTCTCCTCTGGCAGCTCCCTGGCATCTCCTTGACTCCACCTTTTTTCTCCCAACATTCAGTTTAGTTTTTCTCCACCTAGCTCTACTCTACCCTATATCAGGCCAAGGCAGATTCTTTACTCCTTAACCAATAAAAGCTACACATGTAGAGAAGGACTTCCCACACCAGTGGACTTCAGGAAATGGTGCACAAAATAAGAACCTTTGTGCTCAAAGAATTGAAGAAAATAGGAAAGGTAGGTAGGTACTTCTTGGTCTCTTTCCATACCCCTTTGCCATGAAATGACTCAGAAGAGCCAAGGAACACTATCCAGCTTCCCCAGATTCATAAGACCTTGTGAGAGTGCCACCTGTCCCTATATTCAGAGGAAAAGCAATTGTTGTCTGTGGAAGTGAAGGAACACAAAAGAATCTATATAAAAAATAACACCTTACAAGTTACCCTCAAATATGTACTCTACATTCCTACTTTCATTTCTTCATATTTTCTCTGGACTATATATAAATGATTTTTCTATTTTAAAGCAGGTGAGCCCTCTTTTGGTCTTCATGTACCTATAAAGATGAACATGCATCATAAAACTTAAACTTACATTTAAAAATGTTATATGATAGTGATTATTGCTCACCAAACTTTCCAGATACACAGACCTTAGTCATGAACTCAACAGAGGTAGAAGTAATGATATTTTTCCTTTCCACTAAAGGACATACTATTTGAATAGTAATAGAGATGTTCTGAGTTATTACATCATAATGTACATAAAGGCTTTACACTCACTGTTCCAATGAACAGTTTATCTGACTCCCAGACAAAGTGAGAAACCAGAAATCTTAGAAATGGAACTGGGATAAGAATAAAGCATAGTGATAGAGCATATGCACAAAACCCAAGAGATAGAGATTTTAATCCATGGTACAACAGTAAAATGAGATTAGAATTACAAAAAGTCATATGTAAAACACTTGTTTTATAAATCTTTCCAGAGTTAGCTAAACAATAAATCATTGCTAATTATTGTCAATGAACATTTAAATATTAGTGTTTTGATATGAATTACAAAATAATTTTGAAAAGGTTTACAAGTAAAAAGAAAGATTTACCTGTTCTTTTTACGATGATGATCAAAAGTAGAAACACACACAGACACAAATATGTACACATACACCTAAATACATAAATGCAACATGCTTAGTTCCTGTTATGTTTCTTGTATGCATATTATTTTAGTGCTGACATCTTGGTATTGGATAACCCATTTAGGGTTTCTTCCCTGGGAAAGACTATTTCTCCTGCTCTCAGCATTAAGATGCCATGATTTTGAGAGAGATGGGAAAAATGAAAGGAGTTAGAGGAAGGAAATAGAGGGAAGGATTATGCAATGGGCTTTTCAATGTCAATCAATCTAATCAAGATCACCCAACACAGACATGCACAGTGACCTCTCTATATAGATAAGCCTTCATTGGACTTCCTTCTCAGGTGATTCAAATTGTGTTAAGTGGACAATTAACACAAATCACAAGGATATAGCTCAGTTGGTAGACTGCTTGTCTAATATGTATGAAGGCTTATGTTTTGTATCCCATAAACTATATCCTGATAAACTTCTAGTTTCATTATTTTATAGGGTAAAACAGAAGAAACTGAAATTCTGATCAATCAAAACCAAGCATGTCAGCGTTTACTCACCTGACACACTTATGTGAGGTTTATTTTTTCTTTGATGAACTTCAAATGTAAAATCCTTACAATTCCATATCTAAAAATCATGGAGCCTTCTAGAACCCAAGCAAATATTGTAGATCACAATCATCTACAACAAGATGAGGGCACACAAAACAATGGACTCCTTTCTTGGAGTCTTATTAGTCAGCAGGCATTAACTGTAGTATGGAATTTTTGGGTCATGCCAGTTTTGTTATGCCTTGGCCACCCAGAATATAGGCACACTTTTATGTTTTCCTTTGTCAGTTTTAAATCCTGTTCTATCCTGATAAAATTTAAAGTGTTAACGCTTCCAGGAGGCAATAAAAATCTCATTCATTGAGCTAACAATATTCCTCATTCCTTCACTTTTTAGACAGACGAGTAACTCCCTCTGAAGATTTAGAGCCGGAAGTTGTGGACACAGTTCACAGAATAATTAGTGATAACTCTGGGGACTTGTTTACTACATTGCAAATATGAGACCAGGAAAAAACACAATTTTGTTCAGCTTTATTTTTTTATTTTGAGGTTTCAAACTTACATATTTGCAAAAATGTACAGCTCAGCCTCATGTAACAGTGGCACAGCCCATAGCATAGTAAAACCTTCAACATGGACAGTAGCACAGAACTCTTCACCACCACTGTCTCTATTTGTATTTCACTGATTCTTCTACGACTGTCTCCTTTCTGTTCTAGGAGGGGGACCAGGACCCCATGCAGCATCTAATACCTATGGTTTCAGTGCTTTTTTCCAACCTGGATTTTCACGGGTTTCGTTTCTTTGTTTGTTTGTTTACATCAAGGATGAATAGATAAGAAGAAAACAAATGCTGACAGGATCACATATTAATTTCTGTTTACAATAATGATGAAACTCATTTTTCTATGTATGAATGGATACTAGAAAAGATTTCAAATGGAGCTCTCACTTTCAAACATATCCCATTGTTTTATATCACATAACCATCTCATTGAAATCCTTGATCATGCCTATGTTCTAGCAAGCAAAACAGAACTGTATGGGACTTCTGAGAACTTTACCTTATTTCAAATTCCAAACCCAAGAACAAAAAGCAAGGTAGCAAGATATCCAGTGAAGCAAGTTTATATGTCAGGGCTTCTTTTGCTCCTAGTGGAACCATCAGTGACTTCTGAGATCTCACTAACTGAAAGCCTAGTTTGAGTCCTCTGATTATGAGTGTTCTAAAGCCTTGTTGTGGAATCTTTAAAGAAATAGGAAGAAGTCATGGAGAAGTTATGACCATATTTTATGTTAATTCTACCTAGATTATCATAAAAGACTATAGCTGAGTTATGTAGGAACATCCTATGTCTGTCAGAAGATCTATCTTAACATGTTGATTGCTTCTTTGTGGCATCTTTTGCCTGTTGAAGACATGCATTGTTTGTATAGTTTTTCAAAATTAATTCTAAAGGGGAGTTGAGAGAACACACAGGTTACAGTAGTGCTGGAGATTCTGAAATGAAACTACATGTTTGGAGGCCTACATAAATAATATAACTCAAAGCAGAGTGGATGGCTGTGGTACTTGATGTGGTGGGATGTCCCTCTGTATGCTGTGATTACCATTGATGAATAAAGGAACTGCTTTGGGCTTATAGCACGGCTATAGGGGAACAGAGCTAGGTGAGGAAAACTAAGCTGAATTCTGGGAGAAAGGATGCAGAGTCGAGGAAAAGCTATGGAGCTGCTGTCGGAGACAGATGTGCTAGAACTTTGCTGGTAGGCCACGACTCGTGGTGATGCACAGGTTAATAGAAGTGGATTAAGTTAATATGTAAGAGTTAGTCAATAAGAAACTAGAGCTAATGGGCCAAGAAGTGATTTAAATAACGCAGTTTCTATGTGATTATTTTGGTTCTGGGCAGCGAGAACCAACAAGCAGCTCTCTTCTCCAACAGGTACTTTGGCAAAATCAAGGGGAATACTGACTCTACTGTGCCTGCCAATAGTGTAGTTACATTAATCAGAAGATAACTGAACTCAAAGCTTCTCTGTGGAAATGTGATTTCATCCCCTTCATTACTCTGCCACCCCTTGTACCACTTTGGTTTCTTCCTTTAGTTGTCTCTTTCCAGTGCAGAGAGCACTAGAAACAAGGAGAGAGAGCATAGGATGGGCACAAACAGAGCAGAGCATGAATCAGCATGATGGATTTCATTAATTAAAAATCGAAATTACAAACACCAACTTGTGAAAAATTGTGCCTCTTGAGGCAGTTCTAGGACAATGTCTATTCTAATTTTGGTAGTCAATTTGACAGAAATGGTTAAAGTATGAAACACTAAATAAGAAAATGTGGTGACCCAGAATAAAAACCACCATAGGAGGGAAAGAGATCAGGTGAGCAATTTAAAAAGACCTCTAAGTCAGGAGGAAATAGAAGCTGTCATCAAAAACCTCCCAACTAAAAAAAGCCCATGGTCGGAAGGCTTTGGTGCAGAATTCTACCAGTACTTCCAAGAAGAGCTAATACTCCTCAATGTGTTCCACACAATAGAAACAGAAGGGCCATTGCCAAACTCTTTTTATGAAACTGCAGTTACCCTGATACCAAAACCACACAGACTCAACCAAGAAAGAGAATTACAGACCAATCTCAATCAATAGAGGTACTCAAAAAGCAGAGTTTTAACAGTTGAGCCATACCTCCAGTCCCTTCTCTTGTACTTTCAATCTAAATTTTAACATATTCATACACAACACGTACATATCTATATTGATGTTAAAGTTTTAGTAAAAATATTGAAAAGTGGAAGAGGGGTTAGATGAAGGAGAGGAAAGGCGGACAAGCAAGGTTAATGAGAATAAGTGTGAATAGAGCATAATGATTTGCATCTTTAAAACACAATATTGTAATCCCTTATTTTGAATGATAACTACCCAATCTTTTTAACAAAAAAAGGAATCAGGCACAAACGTACAGGTAAAATCTCATGAAGAAAATGTATACAAACACTAGGTGGAAATTCATCATAAACAGAAACAACAAGTGCTGGTCTACCCCAAGCACTCCCCACACCATCAGATTGTGATAATGGACCCACACTAATAAAGGTTTTGACCAAAATATACAATTAAGAGACCAAAAAGGGAATGACACAGTGGACAAGGCTGACTTGGGGTATTATTTGAACTAAATACAAAGGACTTGTATGTAAACATAAAATATTCTCCCACATATTAATAGGGAGACCAACCAAAAGGAAAATAGTCAAAATGATTAAGCACACATTTTACAAAGGTAGAGCCAACTAGCCAAAGATACTCAATTACACTAGTAGCAGGCGTTATTCAAATGACAGCCACTATGAGAAACCCAGTGAGAAGGTTTCATTAAAGTACTTGTCTATTTCTTAATATGAAAACTACTTTGTTTAAAACTGTGAAATAATGCAGAATTACATAAATTGCCCAGAGCTAGGGGTTTCTTTCAAAATGAGGGTATGGGATGATAAAAAAGAAAGTCAGTAAGAAACAGAAAAACACATAGTAAAATGTAGTTTAAAAATGTCATTTTGGAAACCAAATCTGAGATTGTCAATAGCACAGAAACTTCCTGAGTTCCAAATGCCACAGTACAATGCAATTGTCTTTGCGGTCATGTTGAAGATTAGACTGATGTGCAACAAATATCAGAGAAATGTGCAGATATAACTTACGGAAAAAGTCATTGCTTCAGATATTTCTCCCTTCCTATTTCTATTTTGTTTTTTTTTTTAATTTTATTTTGTAGTGATTGAGACAGAGAAAAGGAAACTATAGGATTTTGCCTGGCGGTGGTGGCACACGCCTTTAATCCCATCACTCGGGAAGCAGAGGCAGGTGGATCTCTGTGAGTTTGAGGCCAGTCTGGTTTACAAGAGCTAGTTCCAGGACAGGCTCAAAAGCCACAGAGAAACCTTGTCTTGAAAAACCAAAAGAGAGAGAGAGAGAGAGAGAGAGAGAGAGAAGAAAATAGCAGAATAAATGCCTTAACAGAAGGCAGAAGTAAAAAATTACCAATTATTTCATTGATACTTCTCTGTCCAACTTTTCTTTTTAACTAGAATCAAACGAAACCAAATTTCCTTGGGCTGACAGTGCTATTTTAAGAGAACTAGACACAAATCCGTTTTTACAAATGGAGAAATGTCATAGAAGCAAGCTCTTTGAACTCGTTCTCACTTCTCTCTTCTCTCTCATCAAATCTTCTCATAAAATGTTCAAAGACAAAAATGTTATTGAATTCTCAAAAAATCTAAAATCTTTACATGTCTGCTTGCATGTCACCACCATGTAATCTACTGAGTTAAAAAAAAAGCCTGACAGCAATTATTCTGAATAAGAGAAAGCAACAGTTTCTTTAGTGTTAATAGCAATATATGTCAAAGAAAATAATTTCAGGTTAAGGAAACTGCTTGGACATTTTGGAATTATTCAACATCTCATTAGCTACACCTGGGGCAGAACAGAACTATTGACGTGAGTTTAAAGGGGTCTTTATTCGAGTTCCTGGGTATGGTCTCCCTGTGGCTCTATTCCTGAAGCCAGTTGACTTGCTCACCCTCTGTGCACATTCTTCATGAGCACCTGATCCCCCAATTAAGCTTTACACCTGCAGAGGCCAGACTTCCATCCTGCCCAATTTCTGCTTTTAACCCTCTCCACAGCTGAGAGCGTCTTCTGTGACCAGAGAATGAGCACAGCAGATTCCACCAAGAGTCTGAATTTTGAGAGACGACTAGTATTCTTGAGATTACCACGGAAACCTTTGAGGTAGGATAAAGATCTTAGCAATATGTCACTAAGTAAAAGAACTTTGTTCTGTATACGGACAGAATACAAAGCTCATAGTGAGTATTTTGAGTAAACAATGTGAGTCACGTAGGGTGAGCTGGAGGAAGGGCAAGCCATGCTTTCCCATGCGCTGCAGAACAGAATGGACTGTGAGAGCGATGGTGTTTAAAGTAGACTCTCAGTCCCACATTGCCTCTTTTGAAGCCTAGAACGGAAGGGCATTGCATCATCCTAACCTTCAAGAACTCAGCCCCTCTAGGTCTTTCTGCACCCCCAGAAATACAAAAATCTCCATTATCAAGAAAACTGTCTTATGCCCAGTGAAAACATCTCAATCACGAATGAAGACACCTCAAGAATTGCACTGATTTTTAAATGTTGTAAAGTGAATTGATAACAGCGATGTGAGCCTACCATGGTCTCAATGTTTAATTCAGGACTATAGCCTCAGAAATTACTTGATTATCAGAATCTCGAAACTTTAATCTGTCATACTGACTTGAACTGATGTACGTTAATACTCATCGAAACACTTGAATCACATTGCTCTAGCATGGTATTCAGTTCTCCAAGGAGATACTTATGTATCTAAACTGACTTCGTGAATTTCTGAATTAGTAGTTAAGAATTTGACCAAAATTCCTGAAAACTTCTACTGTGTCTTTCCAGTTGCCATGTTTGGTTTGCCAATTTTATCTAGCAGATAAAATTTGTGAAGATCGGAGTATGTCAGAGGAAATAGAGACAGACCCAAAAGTACATGCCCAAACACACATACATGAACACATACATGTGTCCTCTTGCAAGCACATGCACATATGCATGCATACACATTGTAGCAATGGAAACTGTCAGTATTTTCATCATTGCATAATTCATAATTCTGTGCTGGATGCTTTATTAATCCTGACCCCTTTCTGTGGTCTTTCCCCCCAATCTGTCTTGCTATGATTATTCTCCAACGGAAGTTACACTATCTGATTATTGAAGTATTCTTATCTAGAATATTTTTGAATGAGACAATATGAAATATAAATGAAATTGCTAAAGGAATATCAACTTAGAGGAGCAAGCTGATAGGGTAAGTACTTGTAGGTACCTCTTCTCTCGCTGTAAACTGCTGGAGCATTTTTTTCTGTCTCTTCATTTTACAAATAATGGAATGACTTACTTGTCGTAGTGCTCACATTTCTGAAGAGTTCTTTGACACCTTTCAGTTTACTCCCCTCTCTTTTCCTTTATTTCAAATAGTGTTTGTTTAGGAAAGAAGTTGTTTTGTTAAAGAGAATAAATGTGACGCATGACATGGTGTTTGTAATAAAATTGAGATAGTTTCTTTTTTTGGAAAGATTAATACATGTCTATTGTAGAAAAATTCCAAGAAGAAATTCAGATTTTGTAATTGGAGTTTGCTCACTAAAACGCACACTCTTGGGAATAATTCACTGCCATTTGTCCAAGAATGTTAATTAAGCTACTTATTTTATTTGCTGAGTAAATAGTTATTAAGTTAAAATTTGAGAGGTAAACTAATCTTCCAGTTGGCCACAGAGTGTGAAGTACCTATTCCTCAGGCATTTCATGGAAGGTGTACCAAAGCAGTTTGCACCCAGTGGATACTCAGCTCTGTGTGACTTTCACATCAGAACATTTTCCTTTCTTATATTCCCTCAGTCAGATCTGACGTTTTCAATTGTCCATGTGCTTTTCTGCATTTTAAGAGGTTATAGCAAGTCTTGTTTCCAACAAGAAATTTGAAAGCCAGTAATTATCTAAATATGCATGTGAACTTCACAGAGTTCTGAGACCACACTCAGAACCTGGAGTACAGTCTGGACATGACCACTCTCTTCATCCCAAGCTTTAATTTCATGGTAGAAAAGGAACCACACATCCTACTTGGCCACAATGGGCTGTAGTCCGTCGTCCACAGTACTGTCCAGTACATACAGAATCCAAATTGAATAAACAACAAATTATATAATAACTGAGATTTAAACATACTCTAGACAATTATTTTAACTTAGAGTCATTTAATTTCACTTAAAACGCTTAGACAGTGTTCACAAAGGACTTAGAAGTATCACTTATAAGTGATAAAAATATTGCTAAAATAATTTGTTCTGTATGAAATATTCAAGGAAAATAACTTTTTCTGAAAAGAAATCAAATGGGGAACATATTTGCACAAGGCATTTACATGATCCATAATAATATTTTGGTTTCAATAAGGTAACTTGATGAATCTGACTGGTGTATCTGCTCTGCTGTAAGTACCTGCCAATCTGTACATCTTCACACCCATATACCTGCCCACACAAATATCTGTTTACCTGCAAGAGTACTTTAAGATAAGTTCCTAGAAATGCCTGGATTTAGTCCTGAAGGGAAAATAAAAGCTCCACTTAAGAGAAGAACTGAATATCACAAAGGCAAATAAATAATTTACAGGAGTTAGTAACAGTTATGAGGCAAGAAGGAAAATAAGCTTTAGTAAATTAACAGCATTTTTGAAAACAAGCCTGGTGGTGGAGGTGCATGCCTCTAATCCTAGCAATTAGGAGGCAGAGGCAGGCAGATGTCTGTGAGTTCGAGGCCAGCCTGGTCTAAAAGAGCTAGTTCTAGGACAGGCTCCAAAGTCACAGAGAAACCCTGTCTTGAAAAATAAACAAACAAACAAAAACACCCAAAATAAACAAACAA
This sequence comes from Bramus lutescens, assembly GCA_001685075.1. Taxonomy (NCBI): domain Eukaryota; kingdom Metazoa; phylum Chordata; class Mammalia; order Rodentia; family Cricetidae; genus Bramus; species Bramus lutescens. The sequence continues at coordinate 158,518 of LOEQ01002385.1, read as the reverse complement.
AATGTAAACAGTCAGGATTCCAACTCAAAGTATTTCCATTCAACAAGACTAGACATTGTTGAAATAATTATTGTCTGTATATAAATTATATATAGTTATTGTACTTATTGTATATAGTCTTTTTAATGCTAGTTTAAACCTTTGCTTTTTGTTTTGACAAAAAGGGGGAAATGCTGTATGATACTTTGATTGTGTTCTGACAAATAAATTTTGCCTGGAAATCAGAGGGCAGAGCTAGCCACTAGCTAACCATAGAAGTCAGGTAGTGGTGACACATGCCTTTAATCCCAGCACTTAGGAGGCAATAAGGTGGGGTGGAGACAGGACCTGAGCCCTTTCAGACAGAGGAAGGAGACAGATAGGAAGCAACTGGTTGCTGCTCATGGTTTTCTGATCTTCTAGGTTTTTACCCTGAAAAAATAAAGACCAAAACAAAACAAAAAAGTGGATGTCACTTTAATTTTCTACATTTAATTTTATATCAAAACAATTTTATTTGTAGACAGAAAACATTCATTATTTGCTCCATAGCTTCATTCTACCATTAGCTATTCAAAATATTTCACAAAATAATTTTTACAATTTATTTATTTATTGAGATTATAAGGTAATTAAATAATTTTCTTATTCTCTTTCCTGCCTCCAAAATCTCCTTTTAGTACCATCTTTTTCTCTTTCAAATTCATGGCTTCATTCTTCAGTAATTGTTGTCACATTTTTATGTATATATGAAGATATAAATTCACATATGTTATCAAATACATAAATACAATATCCTCAGTCTGTGCAATGTTTTTTTTCAAATATGTTTTCAGGGATTATCATTTGGATAACCCATGGATGAAGATAATTACAAAATCTTGAGTGCCAGGGGGTTGAACAGGAGGTACACCCGGCTTTAAGAAGGGCCTGCATCTCTCCTTTCATATTTCCCTTCAAATTCCTTTCGTAGGAGCTAGCAGATAAGCTCTCATTATCGGGAAGAAGAATGTATGTGACATCATCTTGATAGAATTCTTCAGCCTGCAGTGTTCACATTTCTATTCTCCTTACCCCTCTCTTTACTTATTTAGGAGTGTTTCATCTGAATCATCGGTTGTTGGACAGTCCTTTGTGAATCATAATCCTCTCTGATACCACTATCAGTGAAAATGGTGCTGTCAACATTTATGTCAATGCCAGGGTTGTAATTTTTGACAGTAATGTTCCTGGGCTTGATCTAAAACTCTCAGCTCACATTGACAGAGCTGCCTGTCAGCGTCCTTTCTCCCTGACACTTCTAAGTGACTGAAGACTTGGTGGAACTCACTTTAGAAGAAAAAAAAAATCTCATTCTAAGTTCTGCCATTAGGTCCATGGCTCATCAGAAAGATCTGCCCATGTTTCCAAGAGATAAATGAATGTAGAAGATCAGGGACTTGGGTCTGCCTTAGGTTGTTGTATAATTTTGTAAATATCCGAGGAAATAAAACACAGCAGGGGTGAATTCCTCCTGAATGCTGGACCTTGCCACTAACCAAAGCATCTCTCAGAAACACCATTAGAGAATATTAGTTTGTCTCAGCTTACTTCTTTCAAATCACAACAATTTTATGATCCATATGATTAAGGAGTTTCATTTTTATCAATTTTTCCTTTCAGGCTCATCAGTGTGCCCCAGTTGTGCTGAGTTCCTTCCCTGGTCCATTTTGGCCAAATATTTCATCTTCTAAAAAATTGCTTGTATTGCTTTAGAATGATTAGATTAGAAAATATTAAAGAAGTCAAATATTATATAAAACTAGAGAATATTGGCAAAACCAGTACACTCATATATTGCTGATGACACTGTAAATAGGTATAAGCATTTTAAAAAGCAATTTGGGATTATATAAAAAAGCAAGAAATAAATATATACATAATGTTCCCAGTAATGTTACACTTGGGAATATATTCTAAGGAGATAATTCACAGTAAAATAAGAGCTATATGGACAGGAGCACTTATTGCAATGTTATTTATAGCAATTAAAATTGGTTGTAATTTATATCCAATGAAAAGGAGTAAACATAGTATATTACATCAGATAGATTAAATTATATAAAACATTAAAAACTTGATTTCTATTATTCTACCTCTACAACCATGTTTTCAGTCTCCTTTTAAAAGTGCTTATTTTGGAAGCCCAAATTTAAACACTTCTGAATGCACTTATGCACTGTCCAACCATACACCACAGCACCCCAAAAATCCACCCAGTGTGGTAAACTACCCATTACATTATGTGTAAATTCAGGTTTTATCCAGACTACACTATCAAAGTTTTGTACATAACAACTGTGCCTTTTATCTTTGTACTGTTAGAGTATTGTAGGCTATTAATGACTAAATATTTGGAAAGTGAAAACAACATGATTTAATACTTTATACATAAAAACTAACTAAAATAATTTTTACAATATGGAAAACGTTTTAATGGGTTAATTGTGAGAATAATAATCAAGCTGTACAAAGGAAAATTATATCACACTTATATACCTATACTGTCTCAACAATTAAATATTAGAAGTGATAAACTCAATAATTTAATGTAACATTTCAGATTCAGAATCATTAAATGAGAAAATTATTACTTACCTTGTTTTAAATTTATTATTTTTATAAATATATCACTGAGTTAGAAAAGTCAGCAAATTTTTCTAAAAATCAATTTCCTCTCTTCAAAATACAGGGTAGTAATATCTGTGCTGAAAACTTGTTGCTGCTGCACGATCAACCATCTAATGAGTATAGATCAAACAGGATACACATCTTCTGTATCCTAGGGCTCATAAATATTTTGGGAAGGAAGTTGTATTCAAGAATAATTCATTAAAATATTTTAAGACCACCCCTTATCAGAGAAGCATCTTCTGGGAGTATATGGAAAACAATAAAGAATACCAAAAAAACAAAGACTAAGAAAATGCCCTGTATAGCCCTCACAACCCCTACACTCAAGGCACAGGGAGCACGGAAGAGGAGGAGCTAGAGGCTATGGAAGAGTGCTATGAAGCAGATATGGTAGTGCTGCACTCATGATCTGGTAGATGATGAGATTGCAGCACAAGGCCACAGCAAGATCAGCCCAGACAAAATCCCAGCCTAGACTGGAGAACAGGCTTTTAACTTTTATTCCTGGCTGAAGAGCTATTGACAATTGATAACTGCTGGAGTGGTGGTGCTGCGGGGGGGAGGGGATTCACAGAAAAGTGAATTTTCTTCAGGGATGTGAACCATTAGGGACTGTCTACACTCTAACATCCAAGTTAAAAGTCTGACAACCCAGAACTATACTTCCCCAAACTCTCCTCCTTAAGATGTAGAGAATGCATTTATCAACAATGTATGTAAATAATTTTTTACAGCACTATATCCATATAACATATATATATATATATATATATATATATACACATATACATACATGGAGCAGGTATATGCATCTTCACTAGGGTTTAGTATTTCTTATGGCCTCGCTTAAGTCCTAAATAGCAAAATAAAGCCAATTCATTTCTAGTGTTGTGTTTCTACAATAGCCAAAACAATAATAATAATAAAGTACCCAATGCAAAGTAGATGCTTTATGTCTTATATTTCACATATGTGAGAAAGTCAATCTTTTGCTGGTTCTATCAGCCCCTCTTTATATGTTGAGTATAGACTTCCTGAAACTCACTAGGTAAGAAGTGTCTTTGTCATACTCTGTGTTCCTAGACATATATAATTCCTTATATTTGGCTGATGGATTATTCACAATAAGAGACAAATAGAAACTTTTAATAAAATATAGCACACATTGCACAGTGTTATATTGAAAGTTATGTACTCATGTATTTTTATAATTTATTTTATGAATATGAGTGTTTGGCTTGCACATATCTGTATGCCCCCAATTCATGCATGCAGTGCCTATGCAGATAGGAATAGGGCATTGGATCCTCTGGACCAGAAATTACCTATGGTTGTTAGCTGCCATGTGGGTACTGGGAACTGAACCTGAGCACTAAGTACATCTAAATACCAAGAGACACCCTCAGCCTCTAGTCTAAAATTTGTTTAACATGTGAGTCATTTTAGGAGTTTTCCATTAAAATTAATATCATTTACTGGTAGAAAGTTTGAAATTGTAATAACTGTGCGTAGGAGGGTTGCTTTTCTGAGTTTTCTCAAACACCTGTAATCATGGTGACAAAAGTTTGTATTTTGCGTACTTTTCTTATCACAAATGTTATCCTTGTGCTTGATCTCACAGTAAAGATCTTCCTTAAACCTGATGTCCATGACTTGGCTGTTTCCTAACATTGACTTTCTAGCAATATTTCAGGGATTTCGCTATGCTCACTACTTTGCCTTTGGTTTTTTTACTGCTTTCACTGTGAGTAGTGCATTTGAGATTCATCCATGATACTAAGATCTTGAGTGAGATCCATCCATGCTGCTGGGATCATCAGTAACTTGCTCAATTTATTATCATTAAGGTCTTCCTTTAATAGAATATAATAATTCATACCCACCCAGCAGCTTAAAGTTCTTTTTTTTGTTTCCAGTTATAGTCACATATGAAGAAACTGTTTTGCATATATTGATGGGCTTCTGGATGACAATAACTGGTCTCACTTTTGAATGTGATCACAATTTATTAAATTCTCCAACAATCATCTTCCAAAATTATGGTACTCTTTTTCAACCTTACAAGTTAGATGCCTATTACTACAGATATTGACAGGATCAGTAAGTCAAGTCCTTCCTATCACTGTGATAGTTCTGTAGTGGATGTCAAATTTATGTTTAACTGGAACCTCCCTAACTGGTTTAGTAAGCATCCTTCAGCTTATTTATTTGATTTAAATGTGCAATAATTTTAAAAATAATATTTATTTTTAATTAAAATTATACTTTCCTCTTCCATTTCCTCTCTCCAATCTTTTTCATGTACCCTTATTTTATCTCAAATTCATGTTCTGTATTTCTATATTTACTCTATTATACATATTCATAAATATATAACCACAACCCTTTCATCTGTATTATGATGTACAAATAAATAAATAAATAAGCCAACAAATAATTAAACAAACAAATAAATAGAATCTCAAGGTTGAGCACTTGAAATTGGATAACTATTTAGGAGGCTCATCCCTAAGGAAGACTGTTTCTCCCACTGTCAAAATTTCACAATTTCCTGTAGTTTTTTCTTCTTGGTTTGGATCCCATGAGATTATCTTCTTCCCTGTTAGAATGTCTCTTGTTATCATCCTTATTCAGATTTTTTTAAGCAGCTGTGCTAGTAAGACTCATAGGTGTATCTTCCTTTCATCTTTAGGAGATACAATGTCACAGGAAACCTTCTATTCCTCTGGCTTTTAAAGTCTTTTTGCTATCTCTCCCATAATGCTCCCTGATCCTTAGGTGCAGATGTTTTATTGTAGATATTTAAGGGAGTTGGGCACCAGATTATCATTTTTTTATCATTTTGGTAGGTTTCAGTTCTCTGTAATGATCTCCATCTGCTTCAAAGACAAGTTTCTTTGATGAGGGATGAGAACTATACCTACCTGTGTGTATAAAGATAAATATTTTGAATGTAGTTAAGAATTATGATGGTTTGACCTCACTAGCCTCAGCTAGTTGGCAATGTTTCCAGTAGCAGGCATGATTTCCCTGATGTAGACTTCCCCTCTGTGGTGTGGGACAATTCTATATTCTGTCAATTATGTTTTAAATAAACACTGATTGGCCAGTAGCCAGATAGGAAGTATAGGTGGGACAACCAGACAGGAAGTAGAGGTGGGACAATGAGAACAGGAGAATTCTGGGAAGACAAAAGCCCATTCCTCTACAGTCCTGCTCAGACACAGTAGAAGGAAGATGTGACTGCCTCACTGAAAAAGTTGCTGAGCCATGTGGCTAATATAGATAAGAATAATGGGTTAATATAAGTTATAAGAG
>LOEQ01002385.1:115427-152527 GCA_001685075.1 Bramus lutescens | reverse complement strand
TAATAAGAAGCCTGAGCTAGTGGGCCAATCAGTTTATGATTAATGTAGACCTCTTTGTGATTTCTTTGGGACTTAACAATTGGGGGAACCAGGCAGGAGAGAAAACCTCAGACAACACCTCTCTATGCTATGAATATGTTTTATTACCCTTAGTTATTAAGAAACTGTTTTGGCCAATGGCTTAGTAGAATAAAGCCAGGCAGGAAATCCGAACAGAGATATAAAGAGAGATGCCATGTAGCCACTGAAGGATAAAGATGCCAGCCTCCAGCCAGAACCTTACCAGTAGGCCACAGGCTCGTAGTGATACACAGAATAATAGAAATGGGATAATTAAAGACATAAGAATTAGATGGAAATATGCATAAGGAATTGGCCAAACAGTTTTGTAATTAATAGAGTTCCTATGTTTTTATTTGGGCCTGGGCATTTGGCAATGAATGAACAATCTCTGCTTACATTATCCTTTTGCTGAGTAGGCCTTAAGTTCAAATAGAGTGCTTTTGGTTACTGCTACCTATTAGTGCCCTTATGGAACCGTTAGGATTATCATGTCAGGCTTTTTTTTTTTTGAATTTCATAGGTGTCCTAATTGGTTATGACTATTGAGTACTTCTCTTCTTTGGAAAGTAACATGTCACAAGTTGATATCATAAACACTATTCCTCAGGGAGGATGACTTCATGTCAGACCCATCTGGGATACTCTGGGTCCCATGTCCAAAGGGCACTGTGTCTTCACTAGTAAAGGCTGCTAATGACAGCAAGCCACCAGTCTGAAGCAGCTACAGAAATGATGAGTGTTTGCGAGAGCCTGTAGTCTTGGTGCTTGTTGACTAACCTGGAAATTCAACATCTGCAAGACCATCAAGCACAACAAAATAGCATATAATATTTTTGGAATCTTTTGGACTCTACAACCAACCACTCTAAACAGGGCTTGTCATGTAGGGTATGAGCTTTTCACATATAGTCTATGGCTCTTGTAGGGAGCAATATCAGCCCATGTGCTAAAATTTCATTTAAACTATATATGGGTTTGCTTGAACATAGATTTGCATGTGGTCTACACAATTTTAAGTAAATAAACAACCAGACTCCTTATGGCTTTTTTCAGACATTCTTAGTGTTGTTTTACCCTTTTCCCTTCCTGCTCCCTGAGTACACTCACCTCATCTCTTGCATTTATACTTTCAAATTCATTGAATACTGTTATTCCCCTCTTTCCTGGTACCCTACTTCCCATGGACTATTTTACTTTCCTTATTCCAAAGATTACTCTTGGTTTTATGATGCCATCTGAAGATTTGGAGTTATCAGTTACAGATGTGGTAGAATATGCAAGTTTTGTCTTTCTGAGTCTGAGTTACATTACATAATATGGTCTTTTTAAGTTCCATCCATTTACCTGCAAAGTTCATGATTTCATTTTTCTTTATAGCTGAATGGCATTCTGTAGTATTATGTACAGTTTTTGCATTGCCCATTTGTCACTCTAAGAGCATTTGGGATATTGCCACTTCTTAACTATTGCAAATAGATGAGCAATGAACATGGCTGAGCAAGTATCTCTGGAATAGGATATTCAGTCTTTTGGATACAAGCCAAGGAATGAAATAGTGGGTCATATGGTTGATTCATTTTTAGATTTTTGAAGGTTTTCCATATTGATTCACATAGTGGCTGGAAGTCTTAAACCCCTCTAACAATAAATGATATTTCCCTTTTCACCATACCATCCCCACATTTACTGTTATTTAATTTTTTTGAACTTCCCCATTCTGACTGAAGTAAAATGAAATCTCAAAGATCTTTTTATTTACATTCCTCTAATTTCTGGGAACAATGAACATTTTAAAATATTTCTTATCTGTTTCTGTTTCATCTTTTGAGAGCTCTCTCTTTAGATCCACAGTCCATTTTAAAAAATCAATTGTCTTTGACTATTTGCTTTTTAAAAATTCTTTATATATTTGGGATATTAATCCCCTGCCAGTTTTATAGCCAGCAAAGCATCTTTCTGGTTCTGTGTATATTCTCAGTGGACTGATTCTTTCTTAGGCAGGCTCAGAGTATAGTCATCAAGAGATTCTCAAATATTCAGTTTTCTTTCTGGCATGCACATCTTCTGCTGTTCACAGTGAAATGGCCAGTTTACTTTTAATGGCCAGTACACCTTTAGTTTGCACAACATGAATGAGGATTCATTGATACTGCTTTTAGAAGTTGAACTTAAGAATTGTCCCATCCCTGGGGTAAAGTCAATAAAAAAATAATGAGGTATAAATCAAAAGCTGTGTGCCTTACTCCCTAATTTCTCTGATGATTTCAAGTTCAATGGAGTGCCAACACTAGCAATAGAGTTGAGAATCAGCTTCTTAAATGAGGTTTGTATTATTCTGATGTAATCTACTTTAAAAGTGAAATACAGACAACTCGAGTTAATAAACCAGAAAATGTTTTAGAAGTTATTTATCCCTCCTTTTCTGCTGGGCTCCATGTACTGCTTAGATGAATTGTTAACATTCTGTGTCTAAATGCTTATTGAAAGTTTACTATGTGTAAGATGCTACACTGTTGCTCAATAAATATTTGTTGAACTGAACTGAATATAAATACATTGCACTATGTATTCTAAATAAAATCTATAACTCACATTAAATCATTCTCATGTTTCCTGTCTAAAAGTCACATTGGGGTTTTCGAAAATCTCTAATGACTTGTTAGATATAAGCAGATGACAGGGAGGGTGGAGACAGAATCTGAACTCTGAAGAGCTTGTGATTTTGATTTAAAAAAATTCTATTTATACATGAGCCAGAGTATGAAATATATACTAAAAAGGAGCTAAAGTGAATACTCAGATAAATATGATGACTGAGAAGGTTGTGACCACTGGAAATTAATTCAACATGGTAACAAACCATAATATGGGCACTATAGATGAAAATGTGAATAAATCCCAAATTTCTCTGGGACAAAAGCAAAGAGGATGTGAGAACCACTATCTACAAAGGGAATGTGTGTGTGTTAAGTCCTAGCACCAAATGTTTTACTCAGGAAAAATAAGCATGAGCTGGGGTTCAAGTTAGAAGAAGATGAGTGCGTGTAAAAAACTAAGCCTCCTGGAAATACACAGTGCATCAGAAAAGGATCCATCCATGTAGTGAAATTTAAGGTAATGAGCTGAAAGCAACATTGAAAAGACCTAATGGCTGGAACTATATGGACTTCATGGCTAGGCATCACTGCACTGGAATAAAAATACTTATCCAATGCCTTTGACCAAATCCAGAGACTCATTCTTGATGATCAATAGGCCTATTCCTGTATTTTGTATAGCTTTGTCTTTTACTGTTTGATCATATTTCTATGAATTAGTAGCCATAGTATAATATTCATTGTTGATATTTGTTGGGACTAAGACAGATCTAGCAACATATGGGAATTAAGAACTTTTAAAGGCCTGTTATAACAACAGACACACAAGAAACTTTATAATTTATATTTTATGTGGTCAAAGAAGCATTCGGAAAGAGCTGAAGGTACCCGAAAAAGATTGAAACAGGGGAAACAGTGAAACCGACAGTGAGTATGGCTTAGTGATAAGTAAGAATTGTAGGTAATTTTGGTGTTACATATTCAGCCTTCTAATTTAAAAAGAGATTGTGGATATACCCCTCTTAATATCATATTCTGTGAACACTTAAAACATAAGTTCACAGCTTGCTTCCTGAGTACAAACGTGGTCATTTCCATTGCGTTATTGTGTAATTCTCTCCTTCTCCCAAAGGGAAAAGTTCATTTCATACTCAAATAAATATGAGCAACCGTGGAGCAAAGGCTGCCAGGTCTTCGAGAGCCCATGGAATGTGATTGCATTCTGCCTTTGTTGTCCTGCTGATCTCATCACCTTTGTCATTGTGCCTACACTACTGAACTCACCTGGGATCAGTAGCAGCAATGGAACTGCAAACCTTGCTTTTCTCCCACAGCCTGCCAGAAGCAGTAAACAGCAGATCTCCGGGGAGAACTCTGTGTCATACAATTTACTGCCCAATTTTGCTAACCCATGAGGTTTAACTCCTAGCCCTTTCCAGAGCTTCAAATAAGCTTTCACGTTTGGGGCTATTTATCTATAATAAACGTTAAATATTCAGCATGAGAAAACCAGGGTTATTCAGCTCTGAGTACATTGATGAATATTCTTTGAGGACTTCAGAGAAAGGTGTTTGGTATACAGAGAGTGCTATATTCTTGTAGCTTTCTGTTACTGCCTAATATTTACAGTAAAAGTATACCATTGCAGAGTCAGAAGAGACCTTGGAGATAATCTGATTTAATGAGCTCATTTTGTAGAAAGGTCTGAATAGAAGTTACCCAAGATCACACAGTTATTTAGTAGAAGAATTGAAATGAGAATCAGGCTTTATAACTCTGCACAGGAATATACTTCATTCAGAAAGTGAATCGAATTTGCTCCAACAGAAGCCCAGAGCCATTCCACAAAAGAAGTAAAAAAAAAAAGAGAGAGAGTTTTTTCAATAGCATTTACACTGTCTACAAAACACACAGCCAAAGGAGGTGTTTCTTTTCGACTACGTATGATCCTAAACTTAACTGAATGCATTGAATAGAAAATGTGTTATGCCCCAATCTAGCATAGAAAACTTGATGAAGGCAGCTGTGAGGTTGAGGCTTGAAGGCTAGCCAGAGCACGTCTGAAGAGATAGATGCCATGCTATCTGATACAAACATAACCACGCGGGGTCATGCCCATGAACAATGGTGACTTATTCACTCATATGTGTACGGAACATAGATAGGACATACTTTGTCACATTCTTCCACTACTATGGCTAGGATAATAATTGTCGTAGAAAAGTACTTATTTTAAGTCTGTCATAGTTTTTAAAAGGTTACCTTTTAATTGTGTGTTTTTGTGTCTGTATGGGAGTATGTGCAAATGAGTACAGCGGCTCATTGAAGCCAGAAGAGGGCATGAGATTACCGGAGGTGGAGCTGCAATCTGTTGTGAGTCATTTGACATGAGTGCTGGGAACCAAATTCAAGCCATCTTTAAGAGCAGCAAGCATTCTTAACTGCCAAGCCATCTCTCCAGTGACATTAATTTACTTTTAGAATTTTCTCCAGACTTATAAACCACTCTCCTAACAAAAATAAATGGTGTAAGCCTTCATCACTAGAGGTTGCTGTGATAAAATACCAGATGTTGAAAACATGTACACTAAGATATTTCTTAGTTTAAACAAAGGTTTGGGAATTAAAAGTGACAGATCAAAGTGACAGAAAATTAGATTTCTGACCTGGAAGTGTGCAGTGGTTTTTAATTGGGGAAAACCTCTCTGTGGTAATTTGAATGAAAAAAAAAGCACCTCCATGCCCATTCCATCCACATGCCTACCCTCCCTCTCCCTTCTCCCCAATTCCACATACTTTAACATTTGGTCCCCCGTGATTGGTATTGTTGCTGAGGTCATTGAACCTTAGGAAGGTGCATCTCTGGTGAAGGAAATATGCCACCAGGGTGGGTTTTGGGGTTTTATACTTGCCACTGTCTCTCTGCTTTCTCCATGGGGTTAAAATGTGTTCTCCGTGCTTCCTGCTTCTGGGCTGCTCCATGATATGGCTTCCTGCCCCAACGGACTTTCTAGCCGTCTGAAACCATAAACCAAATATTCTCTGTCTTTCTTATGTTTCTTTTGGTCTTGTGATATTTTTCACGACAATAGAAAAGTAGGTGAAATATTTTATTAACAAGACACTAGCCCCATTCTTGTGGGCCCAGCCTTATGACCTGTTTAAGGGCATTAATTTGATCCTCTATTTCTCAAAGACTACAACTCTTAATACTGATATTTTGGTAAATAGAATTTCAACCCACGAAATTCTATGAATAATAAAACAACAGTATTTATATGAATGAAGTAATAACTATATATTGATTTTTCTTTAAATGTTTGAATTTTAATGTAACCACCTGTGGAAATTGTACATATCTTTTCTTATTTTCAAAGCTTATATTTTATAAAAATTTTATTTTAAAGTGTTTGATGCCTATAGAACATTAGAAACAGCTTCTATATAATTTTCCTTTACCTTACCTGATATTAAAACTTAAAAGTAGTGTTGTCAAAATAGGATTTTATAATGATGCATTATTTTTAAAAATCTCATTGATATACTTACTCATTCTGAAGCTTACTGGGCAACTGTCGCAGCAGGACTGCAAAACCAGGAGAGCTGCCAGTGGTACTGGAGCCTTAGATGGGGCAAAGCCCTTGAAAATAGAAATAGAGTTACAAACACAGGAAGCTGAGGAGCAAGTTGGGGCCTATCTTGTCCACCTGTCCCTCAACTTTGATTCTCCTCCTCTGCAATGTCTTTCCTTAGCTTGGGACAAAGATAGACTGATGCCAAGGGAAAAGAGACTCAATGGTCACTTCAACACAACTTGGTTTTCCTAAAGGGACTAGAGAAACAAATGGAAAGTTAAATTCAAAGGACAGGATGTGGGTGCAGGAGAGATCGCTCAGATGTTGAGTGCTCACTTGTCTTCCAGAGGAATGGAGTTCAGTGATGTGGGATTCCCCTCTGTAATCTGTGAATATGTTTTATTACCATTAATAAAGAATGTGCTTTGGTCTATGACAGGGCACAATAAAATTAGGCCAGAAAACAAAAGTGAATACAGAGAACAAGAAAGCAGAGTCAGGCAGAAATCCTGTAGCCGCTGAAGAAGCAAGATGTGGGGTAACAAAGCATGAGCCTTGTGGTAAAATATGAAAAAGTAGAAATGGGTTAATTTAAAAGGTAAGAGCCATTAGGAATATGCTTGAGCAGTTGCCCAAACAATGTTGTAATTAATATAGTTTTATGCGATTATTCGGGTCTGGGTGATAAGTAAACACAAGTGCATTCTCTGTTCCTAGTTCAGCTCTTAGTGTTCATGTTTAGAGGCTTGCAATAGCACATAACTCAGCTCCTGAGACTCTCTGATCTCTGCAAACACCTACACATATCATGCACGTGCACACCCATCCATACACACACACATTAAATAAATGTCAAACAAGAATATAGGAAGATACACCATGTATATATGGCTTATATTTGAATATCTATATGCATACCTCAAGCCATGCATATTACTTTATCTCACTTCATGTCAATGATTTTTTTTAATTTAATGGAAGCTTGATGAAAAAATACACTGATGATCACAGCAAATCTACGTGCTTCAGCAGAGCCTTTCTGTGCATACTGTAACTCCACAATGAACTATCAGTATTTGCAACCTAGGAGGAATATATAAATGCTTAGAATTTGGGTTAGTAGGTTATAGGTCATGGCATACCTAACAGAGATTGCATGAAGACACCCCCATTTTGCATGTGTTAACTTTTCCATTGTTACTGACATGGTGATTTTATCGACAGTGTAGCTTAGTTTTCCTCTGTAGTTTTAATCAGGTTTTGATCCTTTTACATAAAATGCTTTCGGGGATATTTCTATAATGTGAGTAGTTTTAGACTTCAATTTCTGTCCAAGATATAGGACAATGTCTATATTTATGCAACCATCAGAAGCTACAAATAAGAAGTTGACATATTTTATTTTAAAATATATCACTGGCCAGACACTGGACTCTAAGTAGTACAGTATATTTTCCACTGAAATATTAGGGAGAGAAAAGGAGATTTTCAACTTCTACAGATTGCTGTTCTGAGAATTTCTAACATAGAACCTGTGGAAAGGGGCTCAAGCATTTTCCCACACTTAGGACACAGATCTTTACCAGTTTCCCCAATGAAATATGAAAGGTGAGACTAAATTAGCAAGAAATTATGGCTAACATCATTCCAAATTTTGTGAATTACATATTTCCAGAGACAAATATCTTCTGTGAGCATCAAGAAGAAAAAGTTCTGATAAATACCACTGAGTCACTTTGTACTCAAATTGTTCAAAACTAGTGTTGAAACAGCTAGAGGGTGAAAATAGAATATATATATCAAAACTCAATATGAAGCAGGGGCATTTTCCAGAATAAAAAAATGATGGAATTTATTAGTATTTCCATCCTATATTACAAGCATTTTCAGAAGTTTTTTTCACAGACTACCTAAATAATAACATATTGAATGGAGAATCTGCATAAAGCATCTTGAATCACAGCAAAATAGGAATACAGGGGAGAGAGACAGAGACAGACAGAGAGACAGAGACAGACAGACAGACTTAATTGTGAAATTCAGTACATGTGGTTCAAATGGACAGTTGCTATTCAAGCAAACATAAGTCCATGATACTGTGAAATTTATAACATATGTGTATATTAAATGCTGATGGTATTTGAATAAAAATGAGAATGGAAGAGAAAAATAGTAGTATACTTCTAAAATGTTTCATACATGCATATATATGAAATATTTCATATATGCATAAAATCCCAAGGATGCAGGAGTCTCACATTGTGGGTAGGAAGGTGAAGTCCACTGTGAAATGCGAATATTGGCAAAGATATTTAAGAAATTTTTTTTCCTTTTAATTAGGCATATATGCCTGCTTTTACAGTAATTTGAGGTGCTAGTTCCCCTTAAGGTGGAGTTATTGCCATTTTTAAGCTACCAGGCATGGTTGTTGGCAACTACACCCAGGTTCCATGTAAGAACAGCACATCCTCTTAAGTGTTGACCACTCTCTAGTCCCAGTTCCTGTGTTTTTATTGGTTTATTTGGTTGGTTTCTTGCTATATAAACCTGTTTGGCTTCAAAATCATAGCAATTCTTCTTCCCAAGTCTTTTGATGTCAGTTTCTCAAGAAGTTAAACTACAAAGAGGCCATACTCCCTAAATGTTCACTCACTTATTCATATTTAGACAGAGGAATAACCTGTTCCCACAAAGAACTGTACAGTGTTGGTCAAATAACTGACAAACCCTGGAAACAATGTACAAACAAATCAATAGCAAATAAAATTATATGGACAGAATAAAATATGCATTAAAAAGCTAGTGATCAAATGCAAGGAGTTATTGCTGAATTCAACACAAGTAAAGATCAAAATTCTTTGGCATTTTGAATATGCATCTAAAATGTTAATCTCATTTATAAAGAAAACAGATCAATGGATTCCCAGAGATGAATAGAAAGGAACCACTATGAAAGGTGGAAAAATTATATTTATGATTTTGAGTGTAGTGAAATGTTTGCAGATATATGCATAATTAAAAATTAAACCCAATTGAACTTTACATATCCACATTGTGTGATACTATCAACTATTTACATGCAGAAAACTTCAATGTCCAATCTTCCTCATCTTTTATCCTCTTTTCATTTTACCACACACACTTCCATTTTTTTTAAGTTTTCAACCCTTCCCATGACTCAGAAGGACATCTCATAAAGTAAGGACAGAGGGGAAAGTAAATTTGTAAGTAGGTACCAACACACAAATAAAAAGATTAAACATCAAAACCTCGTTTTTGCCTTGCCTGATTGAACTGAAGGAGAATCAGACGTGCTTCCCTCTTCTTCAAGAAATAGGTTAATCTTTGTCTTATTAAATCCCTTGTGTCAATTAACACATGGTCATCTATCAGTATGTAATTTAAAATTGATGAATAATATCTTCTGAGAATATAGTAATATATTAGTGAAGATCAGATATAAATCTGTCCAAAATTGTGTAGAACTATAAAAAGCTAATCACAAGGTTCTCAAAAGGCAAAAAAAAATATTGTTTGGGCCAAGGAAGGGGGATAAACAGTATGGTTGAAAATTACTGTGGAAACGAAGTCCAAAAGAAACTAAGTAAGGAACCTTGTAGCTGGAGGGGGGCAGTGACATCTAGGCTATTTTTTCACCGCTTAGCCACATATCCCAACACTATATATTTACCTGACATTCTCATCTTTACCTAATCAAACTGAACTTTTTGTTTTCAAGTGAAAGAATTCCCAGTTGTTCCTTTGTGCTCTGCCAGGCTCCTGCCAGCATCTAGATCTTCACCTTGGAAAGGTGTCTTTGCTACCTAAAAGATGCTTGAGCTCCAGTGAGCCTTGTTTTCATTAAGGAAAATGTGACTGGAATTCTAGCCAATTGCTTGGAGATGCTACTGAAATCTAGTAACTCTTCCTGTTCCACCTTTTCTCATTTCTCCTGCTCTTCATCTTCCTCTTCCTTTTATTCTTCCCTCTCTTTATCCTACTTTCATTTTTCTTTTTTCCCACTTTATTTTATTTATTCATTCATTTATTTTGTGTCCTGGCTGCAGTTTTTCCTCTCTCCTCTTTTCCAGTCCCTCCCCCAAACCCTCTATGGTTCCCCTTCTTTGTTCTCACCCCCAGTCCACTCCTCCTTTGTTAGTTTAGGAAAGGACAGGTCTTCATGAGTAGCAAGAAAACATACCATACCAAGTTGCAGAAAGACTTCCCATGTATAAAGGATGGGCAATGTGACCCAGCATGGGGAGTAGGGTCTCAAAGAACTGGGATAAGAGTCGGAGACAGTCCCTGTTCCTAACGTTAGGAGTCCCACAAGAAGGCCAAGCTACACAACTGTAACACGTGTTCATAGTTCAGTTCCATGCAGGCTCTCTGGTTTTCAGTTCCATCTCTGTGAGCTCCTATGACCTCAGGTTAGCTGATTCTCAGAGTTTTCTTGTGTTTGACCTATTTGGCTCCTACAATCCTTTCTCTCCCTCTTCTGCAAGAATCCTGAACTCTGTCCAATGTTTAGATGTGGGTTTATATCTTTTTCCATCTGTTCCTGGATGAAGCCTCTCTGATGACAATTGGCTAGGTACCAATCTGATCACAAGAGATGACCAGTTCTGGCTACATATTTGCTGTTGCTAGGAGTCTTAGCAATTTAGGACCTCCGGCTGTTGCTAGGGGTCATTCCTTGTGGATTCCTGAGATATTCCCTTTTGCCAGATTTTACCTGACACTGAAATATTCCTTACTCCAGGAGTCTCTGTAACTTTCAATACTCTCTCCCTAAGCCTTCGCCAAGCTAATAACTCATGTTCCCATCCCCACCTGCCCTCAGTGCACTGGTGAAATATTTTGCTTTCCTATGGAGATCTGCGTCTCCCACTATGAAACCTTATTGTTACCTAGTCTCTCTGGGTCTGTTGATTATAGCATTAGATATCTTTTGTTTTACAGCTAATACCCACTTATGATTGAGTACATACCATCTGTTTCTCAGTCTGGGTTACTTCACTCAGGATGATTTTTTTCTAGTTCCATCAATTTGTCTTCAGATTTCCTGGTGTCCTTTTTTTTTTTTTTAACAGCGGAGTAATACTCCATGGTGTAAATGTACCGCAATTTCTTTCTTTTCTATTCCTCAGTTGAGGGACATCTAGGTTGTTTACAGTTTCTGACTATTATAAATGTTGCTATGAACATAGTTAAGCAAGTGTTCTTATGGTATGATTGATTATCTTTGGTTATATGTTCAAGAGTGTTATAGCTGGGTCTTGGCCTAGATTGATTCCAAGTTTTCTTAGAAACTGCCATAGTGATTTCCAAAGTGCCTATGCAAGTTTGTATTTCCACTAACAATGGAGGAGTATTTCCCTTGCTCTGCATCCTGTCATGTAAGAGTAGCCATTTTGTTTTTTGACCTTAACCATTCTGATCGGTGTAAGATGGAATCTCAGAGTCATTTTTATTTGCCTTTCCCTGATGGCTGTGAATGTTTAACATCTCCTTAAGTTCTTCTCTGCCATTTGAGATTCTTCTGTTGATAATTCTCTGTTTAGATCTGTAGGCCATTTTTTAATTGGATTATTTGCTTTGCTGATATCTAGTTTCTTGAGTTCTTTATATATTTTGGAAATTAGCTGTCTGTCAGTTGTGGGGTTAATGAAAATCTTTTCCCATTCTGTAGGCTGTTGTTTTGTCCTATTGATGGTGACTTTTGCCTAACAAAAACGTTTCAATTTCACAAGGTCCCATTTATTAATTTTCAATCTTTGTTCTATTGGTGTTATGTTCAGAAAGTTGCCCCTTGTGCCAATTCATTCAAGATTCACACTTTCTCTTCTATCAGCTTCACTGTATCTGGATTTATGTTGAAGTTTCTTGTTCTCTTAGACTTCAATTTTTTGCAGGGTAAAAGATATGGATTTATTTGCATTCTTCCACAGGTTGACATCCAGTTAGATCAGCAGCATTTATACAATATGCTCTCTTCTTTCCATTGTATAAGTTTGGCTACTTTGCAAAGTCAGGCATTCATAGGTGGGTGGATTTATGTTTGGCTATTCAATTCCATTCCATTGATCCATCAACCTACTTTATATCAATATCATGTGGTTTTTATTGCTATATCTCTATGGGAGAGCTGGAAGAAAAAGATAGTGAAACTTTGGAAGTTCTTTTATTACTCAGGATTGTTTTAGCTATCCTTTGTTTTATTTAACTTTCATCCCTGTGACTATGGGAAGAAGTCTACTTGGTCATGGTGGATGATCTTTTCAATGTGCTTTTGGTTTGATTTGCTAGTATTTACTAAGTATTTTTGCATAAATGTTCATGAGGGTAATTGGTCTGTAATCCTCTGTTTGTTGAATCTTTGCGTGGTTTGGGTATCAGGATGACTGTGGCCTAGCAGAAAGAATTTTGCAATGATCCTTTTATTTCAATTTTGTGGAATAATTTGAATTGAAGATATTGGTATTAACTCTTCTTTGGAGGCATGGTAAAATTCTGTGCTGAAACCATCTGACCCTGGGATTTTTTTTTGGTTTGGAGATTTCAATGACTATTTCTATTTCCTTAGGGTTTATAGATATATTTATATTGATTATCTGATCTTGATTTAATTTATGTAAGAGTTATCTATAATGTAATTTATACATTTATTTTAAGTATTTCTAGGCTTTAAAAGTATGTCCTAATGATTCTCTAAATATCCTTGGAGTCTGTTATGCCCCAATTTTGTTCCTATTTTGTTGATTTGGATATTCTCTCTCTGCCTTTTAGTTGGGCTAAAAAGGGTTTATCTATTTTGTTGATTTCCTGGGAGAAACAATTCTCTATTGCATTGATTTTTGTATTGTTCTCTTTGTTTCTATTTTGTTGATTTCTACCCTTAGTTTATTTCCTGTAATCTACTCCTCCTAGGTGTTTCTGTTTCTTTTTGCTCTAGAGCTTTCAGGTATACTGTTAAGTCACTGCTATTAGATCTCACCAACTTCTTTATGAAGGTACATAGTGCTGTGAACTTTCCTCTTAGCACTGTTTTCATTGTGTCTTGTAAGGATAAGGATGTGGGGCAAACATTTTCACTTAAGTTTAAAAAGTCTTTAACTTCTCTCTTTATTTCTTCTGCTACCCAGTGGTAGCTCAGTAGAGAGTTGTTCAGTTTCCATGAGTTTATAGACATTTTCTAATTTCTGTTGTTGGAATTCAGGTTTAGTCCATGGTGGTCTGATAAGATACAGGGTTTGTTTAATTTTCTTTTTCTTTTTGTATCTGTTGAGACTTGCTTTGTTACTGAGTACATACATGGTCAATTTGGGAGAGAGTTCCATGTAGTAGCGAGAAAAAGGTATATTCTTTTGTGTTTGGGTAAAGTGTTCTGTATATAACTTTTAGATCCATCTGAGTCATAATGTCTGTTAGCTCTATTATTAGTTTCTATCTGGATCACTGGTCTATTGGTGAGAGTGGGGTGTTAAACACTCCCATTATTACTGTGTGGAGTTTTATGTGTGATTTAAGCTTTAGTAAAGTTTCTCTTACAAATGTCAGTAAGCATAGATATTCCAAATTGAAACATCATCTTGGAGGATTTTTTTTTATGACTACAAAATGACTTTCATCTCTTTTGATTAATTTTGGTTGGAAGCCTATTTTGGTAGATATTAGTATAGCTACACCAGCTTCTTTTTTTTAGGTCCATTTGATTAAAAAACCTTTTTCTAACCCTTTACTATGAGGTAATGACTATCTTTGGTATTGAGGTGTGCTTCTTGTATGTAGCAGGATATTGGATCCTGTTTTCATATCCATTCCATTAACCTGTGTCTTTATTAGTGAATTAAATCTATTAATACTGAGGGATATTAATGACCATTGATTGCCAATGCTTATTATTTTGTTGTTCGTAGTAGTGTATATGTTTCTGTTGTGTGTTTCAATTATTTGTTTTTTGTTGGTGTGAAATTAACTATTGCCTGTTGTGTGTGTGTGTGTGTTTTTGTTGTTGGGTTTTTTTGTGTGTGTAGTTAGCTTCCTGGGGTTGGAATTTTCCTTCAAATACTTTCTGTAGGACTGGGTTTGGAGATAGATATTATTTAAATTTGACTTTGTCATGAAATATTTTGTTTTATTATTTTTAATCTGTAGTAATTGACACTTTTGGTAGGCATAGTAGTCTTGGCTGATATCTGTGGTCTCTTAGAATCTACAAATCAGTCCATGTCCTTTTTGGGATTGGTTCCACCATCGACTTGGCGCATTGAGCATTGACTTACCCATCTGCTGCTCTAGCTGGCCTTCACATGCAGCAGGCTGCTGCTCAGCACTCCCTGGTTAGCAACCCACAGGCTTCCTCTCTGTGTGTTACACACCAGCCCACACACTGCTGCCTGTGATCCCCATGGTGCACAAGTCTACAACTTGCACTGACCAGGAAAAGTTTGGGTTTTCTCTTTATCCTGTGCCATTTGATCGCCTTAATAACTGCTCTTAATTTGTTAAACAAAGCATATTTTTCAGTACCTAAGTAAGCAACACATGCTGTTCACTGCTGCTAGCAAATCTTGGCAACATGGCTGCATTTGTGACACCTGCTGCCAATAACAATTATTACACCTACTCCATCCAAATCATTGTAATTGCCTTACAACATGTAAGATCTGAAAAACTACAAAAGTGACTGATAACATCCAGGAGTTCAATAATTATTCTGCTTATACTTTGGAAGGTATTGTGCAAAGCTTTTGTAACTTTCTTTCTACATACCTTATTTGATTCTAGGAATTAGCTTTGTTTTCATTATTATCTCATTAAAAAAAATGGTTCAATACTATGGAGAGGTATAGCATCAATTTGACAAAATTATCTGAAAGAATTTGTGCTGTTATATTTAACTATCAGAATCTGTTGAAAAGTTATGATATGTCTAAGGAGGAGACATTATCTTCACTGGACAATTTTCATGCCTTGGAATACTCAGTGAGAACATTAGAACAAAATGTTGGACAAGAGATTCAGACTTTAAAAAGGCATTAGTAAAAATAATTGAAAAGATTGAGAAATTTATTAAAATTGATGAGCAGGGACAAAAGGTACAAGGACAGGATTTAGCCTCATCAGTACTTTCCAGACCCTGGGATGACATACACAGAGTTTCAACTGCATATCCGGTAATTTCCTTAGAAGAACCATTTGCCGCAAAGTACCCTAAGGTAGTCAAGGAATAATCATGGGAACCAAAACATATGAGCAATCTAAAAGAAAAAAAAAAAGAAAAACTTCAGTTTCTTATGGGCTACATTCACCATTAGTCAGCAAAATGGTGAAAATATGGGCTTCAAGCACTAAGGCTATCTTACACAATTGGCTTCAATTAATCTCAGAGGCCCTAGAAAATGGATTTCAGTTGCTTTGGAAGTGTTATTTGAGAGAAGAGGGAAAAATTTTAGAGCAACAGGGGAAAGTAAAAGGATTTGTTTTCATTCCTAGTCACTGGGGCGAACATGTCTCACCAGGAAAATTAAACAATCTAGTGCCTACTGTAAAAAAACAACAACCAAAAAAAAACCCACAAAAAATCATATTGTTGTGGATGATAGAATAGACCTGGAGGATGAGTCAAAAACTCCAGTAGAAAACAAGAAATCTATATTTGGCAAACTCCTATAAATGACCAAAGAAAAAAGCTAAGAGGGCATGCATATAAATGACATTGTAATTGAGAGATTACTAAACGCAGGTGCAGATGTGACTATCATTACTCCAGAATCTTGGCCTCTTCAAGAGGCAGATATTCAATTCCTAGGATTTGGAACCCTATCTCAGGTAAAACAAAGCACAAGGTGGGTTGAATGCATAGGGCTAGTGTAGGAGGTCCTTCTGTCTATGTGTTTCTTTCATTGTTTAATAAAGGAACTGCCTTGGCCTGTTGATAGGCTAGAATTTAGCCAGGCAGGGAAGATGGAACTGAATTCCGGGAGGAAGAAGGCAGAGTCAGAGAGATGCCATGGATCTGCTACCAGATATAGATGTACTGAAGCTTTGCTGGTAGGCCATGACCTCATGGTAATATACAGATTAATAGAAATGGGTTAAATTAAGATGTAAGAGTTAGCCAATAAGAAACTAGAATTAATGGGCCAAGCAGTGATTTTATTAATAAAGTTTCTGTGTAATTATTTCATTTCTGGGTGGCTGAGATGAGCAAGCAGTTCTGAAAAAGAATTCTAGACACAAAAATACAGAGCTTCTTGCTGTTTGCTGGTGGCGTGCCACAGCTCCTTTAAGAGAGATTTTCCTGATTTAGCTATAACCAGGAAAAAAGCCATAGAGGCTTTAGAATCCCGGCTTTCTAGGCCCTGCCAGTGCCTCTGACGCTTTTAGGCAAGAGGTCTGGCTATAGAACATTTGGATGGGGTTTGTGTGTAGACTGCTGCAGCATGCTTAATGGTGACATGAACTGGATATGTGCCTGAAATTGGGGCAGTGGGCAAAGCTCAGAAGTGCAAGTGGCTCTGCCATGATGGACTGTGCAGAGTGAGCAGGAAGTACCATATATAGCATAATAATGGCACAGCTTAACTTTTAGACTGTCTGGCAAGCAGACACTGACACATTTCCCCTAATAATGATGCAGCTTAAATTTTAAAAAGTGCTCCTGAACAGAAAAAATTACATATATGCAATAAAGACAAATCCAGATGAGTTATAATGTTGGATAAATGTATGTAGGCTTGGGAGAGAGAAGAAAAAGAGTTTAGAGAGTTGAAAAAGAAGTAAATTGTTTTTTGAAAAAAGTCTTTAAAGAGACAGAGTACAAACTCATAAGTGGATTCTAGCCATAAATAAAGGACATGGAGCCTATAATTCATGATCCTAGAGAAGCTAAATAAGAAGGTGAACCCCCCCCAAAAAAAGCATGTATTTATCCTCCTGGATTTTAGAAGTAGACAAGATCACAGGGCAAAAGTTGGAAGCATGGGGGTAGGGGTGGTGTGGGGAAAAGGGGAGATGGGGAGAGAGAAGGGAGAAGGGGAAGATTGGGGAGAGCTTAGGGAAATGGGATGGCTGAGATGGAGGAAGGGTGGGTATGGGAGCAGGGAAGAAGATATCTTAATTAAAGGAGCCATTTTAGGGTTGGCAAGAGACTTGACTCTAGAGGGGGTCCCAGGTGTCTAAGGAGATGTCCCCAGCTGCATCCTTGGGCAGCAGAGAAGGTGCCTGAACTGGCCTTCTCCCATAACCACACTGATTAATATATTGTATAACACTATAGAACCTTCATCATGTGATGGATAGAGATAAAGAGACCCACATTGGACCACTGGACTGAGTTCCCAAGTTCCAGCTGAAGAGCAGAAGGAGGGAGAGCATGAGCAAGGAAGTCAGGACCATGAGGGGTGTGTCCACCCACTGAGACAGTGTGATTGATCTAATGGAAGCTTATCAAGGCCATCTGGACTGGGACTGATGGAGCATGTGGTCTGACCAGACTCTCTGAATGTGGCTGAGAATGAGGGCTGACTGAGAAGCCAATGATAATGGCACTGGGTTTTGATTCTACTGCATATACTGGCTTTTTGGTAGCCTAGACTGTTTGGATGCACACCATTCTAGACCTGGATGGAGGGGGAGGGCCTTGGACTTCCCACAGGGTAGGGCACCCTGACTTCTTTTAGGACTGGAGATAGAGGGGGAGGGGGCATAGAGGTGGAAGTTTTTAATAAATAAATAAATTTAAAGAAGAGACAGAGTACAGACAGTTTCTGTGTGATTGTTTCAGTTCTGGGTGGCTGAGACAAACAAGCAGTTCCAGGCAACATAGGGCCAGTAGGAAAGAAAGAAAGGCTGAGGCCAAATGTAGCTAATATCACAGTGAATTTATGGGACCATGAACTATTGCAGCAATGGAATACACAGGTTAACATTCCTGCAGTCCCCAAAACTCATACTTCTGGTAGGGATATTATAAGATATTATAAACAAAGGCCACCAGCCATTCAGTCTGTACAAGAACACAAAGCAACTAGCAAGCCTTCAGAGGTACTAATGTCCTTGCCTTTAAAATGGTTACCTGAGAAACCCATATGGGTTAAACAATGGCCTTTAACAGAAGACAAACTGCAGGCTTTAGAACAGCTGGTACAGGAGCAACTAGATGCTCACCATATTGAAGAATCAACAAGCTTCTGAAATCCTCCCATATTTGTTATTAAAAATAAATCTGAATAATGGAGAATGGTGACAGATCTAAGAGCTGTCAACAAGTTTATTCAAACTATGGGTCCTCTACGATCTGAAATTCCTCTGACTTCTCAATTACCAAAAGAATGGCCTCTTATAGTTGTTGATTTAAAGGATTATTTGTTCACTATACCTTTACAAGAAAAGGATAGAGAAAATTTGCCTTCACAGTGCATGCATCATAATTCTCAGCCTACTAGGAGATACCAGTGAACTATTCTCCCCGAGGGAATGCTCAACAGCGCACCCCACGCCAATACTTTGTATATCAGTCATTAGAAATAACACACAAGCAGTTTCTTAAGTCTATAATTTACCATTACATGGACAACATTTTGTTTTCTGACTCAAATGCAGATAATTTAGAATGTTTGAAGAAATAAAGAAAATTTTGCCTAAATGGAGATTACAAATTGATCCTGAAAAAATACAAAGAGGAGAATCTATATAATAACCTATATTACAAAATAAGTTTACATAAAATTAGACACAAAAGGCACAAATTATGAGAGACCAATTGCAGACTCATAATGATTTTCAAAGATTGTTAGAAGACATTTCCAGTCTATAGCTGTTTGTTGGGATAGTGCCTGATCTAATAGTTCTTTTAAGCAAAACCTTATATACTGACAAAGACTTAGATGGTTCGAGGGAATTAATACCTGAAGGAAAAAAATGTTGATTATTGAAGAGAAATGGCAGGATGCACATGTAGATACAGTGACTCAAAATCTTAATTGTATTCTAATCATATTGCCTTCTAGAAGTTCCCTACAGGAATTCTAATGCAAAGGGAAGATATTATCTTAGAATGGATCTTTTTACCACAAAAACCAAGTATGAAATTAAAAACTATATGGGAAAAATTTCTGAATTAAATATAAAATGAAAATTGATACATAGTCAACTAGCAGGAAAAGACCCAGCAGAGATTATAGTGCCTTTTACTGTTTGTGAAATTAAAAAACTTTATTGGAAGACAATGAACCATGACAAAGAGCCTGTGCTAATTTTTTAGGAGAAATTAATACCAATTATCCACAAAGTGATAGATTTAACCTTATAAAGAGAACTTCTTGTATTCCTCCCTGAACTTACATGATTCACCAATAACTGGAACCCATACATTTTATACTGAGGCAAATAAATCAGGAAAGGCAGGTTATAAATCAGAAGGATTAAGTAAGGTGGGACAATGTCCTTATAATTCTGTACAAAATGCAGAATTATATCAAAGTCTCATGGTGCTAAGGGATTTTAAAGAAAATCTCCATATAGTTACTGATTCACAATATGTAGAAAAAGTTGTCTTGCATATTGGAATAGCTGAATTTATACCAGATGATACAGAATTGAATTCATTAGTCACACAGGTTCAAGATGTAATCAGGAATAGGCTTTATCCCATATACATAACACAAATCTGATCCCATATGGGTTTGACAGGTCCTCTAGCACAAAATAATGCAGAAATTGAACAATTATTGGTTTGGAAATGTGCTGAAGGCCTCAGAATTTCATAAGAAACGTCCTATCAATAGCAAAAGTCTAAACAGTTTTCTATTTCATGGCAACAAGTTATGGAGATTATAAAGGGATGTCCTACTTGCTCTTTCTTTAACCAAACACCATTACCTGCAGGGAGTAACCAAAAACGTACTCAAAGGAATGAAATCTGGAAGATGAATGTATTCCACTTTACAGAATTTGGGAAATTAAATTATATACACCACAGCATTGATACTTATTTAGGTTTTTATGGGCTACTGTCTTGACCTCAGAAAATGCTGATTCAGTAATGCACATATTAAAAGTTATTACCATCATGGGTATACCTGCACAAATAAAGACAGACAATGGTCCAGTATATGTGTCTAACAAAATGAAACAGTTTTTTTTGCTTATTATAATATAATTACAAGTATAACATACAATTCTGTAGGTCAGGCAGTTACAGAAAGATCAAATCAAACTATAAAAGATATGATAATCAAACTGAAAGTGATGGAAAATACCCCCAGAAATAGATTGCACAATGCTTTATTAGCTTTGAAGTTTCTTAAAGCCAATTAGAAAGGAACAATAACAGCAGAGAGACATTAGATAATAGAAAAGTCTTCTAAATTAAATCAGCTGGTGTATTTCAAGGATGTGCTGACCTCACAATGGAAACCAGTCCAGGAGATGAGCTATGTTGGGTAAGGTGTTTTGCTCTTGATTCCAAGGAGAAGAAAAGCTGTGGATACCATCAGCATTAATAAAGATACGGTTTGAAAAAGAGAAACCTCTTGAGAAAGAGAAATGACAGATCATCCACAGAGGTGATAATAATACAGGTGGTAAGAAAACATCATAAAGACTGAGGGAGTGTTCTTTTCTTGATTTTGTAGGAAAATACTCATCTTCAAAGAGTCAAGAGACCTTGTACATCTAGATACTTAAAGATGAAAACAGCTATCCAGAAAGAATCAACAAACAAAGAGAACACTGACTTATGATGCTGTGTAATCTGCAGGGTAAAATTTTATTATCTGCACATGTATGCATCTCTAATTAAAAATCAGAGCTGGTTTTAGAGTTAGATGATGGCTCTATACTTCTCTAAATTGAAGAATGTTGTTAAAAGAAAAATTCAGAACCTCTGTCGTATGTCAGGAGCCATCTGGTATAGGACAGAAAGAAGATAGAATTTTAAGGAAATATTTTACTTTTTTTCCACGTCCATTTTGTCTATATTTTATATTTTGTTGAATATATGTCTATATAAATTATGTTTAAGCTTTCAACTATGTACAGTTGATTTTCCTGCAGTAAACTTCCAGGAAAAAGATAGGGCCCCAAAACAATGACTCGACCTGATTGATATGACTTCATGATGCTGATAGCACTACTATGAGACTGTTTTTCATGTATCAGTTGTGGAAATGGTGCACCTTCTTACACTGTTTTTGCCAGAACTCCAAATAAGAACTTCAGAAAAACCATATTGACTTCTCAGAGACCATTTTCAAGATGCAAAGCAACAATCTTGAAATTTAACCATAATTTTTACTTTTATAGCACCCATAGAAAAAAATCACCCCTATAAAAGCAGGAAGCACTTCTAGAAGATGATGTCCCCTCTCCCAACAACATTTGTCCTCATGGTTAGGAACACCGTTTAGGATTTGATTATTACTCTTATAGGGTTGGAGGTTGGGGTAAAAATTATATAGGCCAAGAGATCTTAAAAAAAATAAAAAAGGTATAATAGGTAGATTAGTGTGAACTTATTCTCAGTAAAACAGTAATAGTGAGCAATAGAGTGAATACTTCTGAACTATTATTTATGGACAATTTACAATGATATGGATTTTTGTATATTGATACAAGTTCAAATTATATTTCTTATATCGAATATGCTCCTCTTTCTGTTTACAATATTTGTACACCTATGCAAAGCTATTTTGTCATATTGTATGGTTCTACCTCTGTTTATGACATTTTGTGTATTGTTACAACTTTAGAATATATTTATCATATTGCATTATATATTTATACCTCTGACCAAGATATTTATGCATTATTTATATTTTGAGGTCATTGTCCTCCATTACTGCACAGTTGTTTAATGATTGTTTAATATTCTGATATGAAGTCTTAATCATTAAGTTTTATAGGTGTAAAGTATGTCAATAGTCATTCATATTTGTTGTACTTTTAACAAATTAATTAGGTTCTTTAGATACATAGAGATTGTATACCGCATAGATAGGTAACCTTAATCACTTCAAAGGTCCTTAGAACATGGCATTTAAATAACTTAGGATTCTGCTGACGTGAGACACGATTGCTCCTGGCAGCACCAATTTATTCCCGATAGAGTGTTGAACACCAGAGACACTCTACGTGGAGTTTGTTTTTGTTGTTGTTTTTTTTTTTTGGCACAGCTGGCTTTGGGTAAGAAACTGCCCATGCCTCAACTACTGACAAAATGCACAATGTCTGTACTGGAAAAGCAGGATACAAGAAAAAATACTGTCAAATCTTGCTAATACAGGGTAAGATGGCTTTGAGGAATTTTTTTTTTTTTTTGCCTCGGAAAATGATCTGTCAGTTTCTCTAGGTCTTAGCCAAAGTTGGTTGTTTCAACATCACAAATGAGACTTTCGGTGATTGCTCAGGCAGCCAGTTGCATCTGTCAACTACTGCACATTTTGAAGTTGATTGATTGCACTTCCTGCCTACTCAAGTGATATATCTCCCTTCTCAGGCCTTCTCTGGGGTTGAAAATTAGATAGTTATAGTTACTGTCCTCTTATGATCTAGCCAAGCCATTTCCAATTCAAGACTTAGACTCCTCAGGTTAGAATGTTTGTTAAAACATTAGCATATGTTCCTTGCTTAATACTGTTTATGCTGGTTGTAATTCTAATTTTATACTTGATATCTGTTCCTAGTGTATATAGTTTTATAATGGGTTTAGAGCTCTCTTATTTTAAAGAAAAGGTGGAGGTGCTGTGTGAGCTTCTTCAGCACCTTCAGCCAATAGCCTTTAAGATACCGGCCCACTTGGGCATGGTGTATAAGATCATGCTATAAATGCAGCTGTAAAGCCTTCACTCACTCTCTTGCTTCTGACTTTTGCTTCCAGCTGCTAGACTCTGTTCCTTTTCCCCATTTGTGCAGAGGACTGTGATCTAAGACTGTGGTCTGTGAGCCTACCCTAAATAAATAACCCTTTAGTATATGTAATTCTGAACTAGTGTGCTATTATTTTGTATCTTCTGCCATCATTGATTAAAACTCAAAATATACAGAAAAAGCAATGTAGAAATGGTGGGAACATACAGGACAGACAAGATCAAGGTATCCCAAATATTAAGGCATCTATAGTATTTGTTTTGGTAGTCAAATGTTAGTTAAGAAAAGCCTCCATAAAGACAGTAGCCTTCACTGGGCCTTCCATTCCTTGAATCTTACTTCAGTTGCTCTCTGAATGAAACATGGGCTTCTTAATCAGTTTCATCAGAATTCTTTAATGGTTGCATAAATAGACAATGATGTATACCTAGCTACATTAACAACACATAATATAAGGCTAATAGGTGTTGGCTTACAAGGGTAGACTTCTATGTTTTAAATTTATCTGATGACAAAATATGTCCATTTTAAATAGAATACTGAAAATGTTGAATGAGAATGATTGAATTAATATGAATTATAGAATATACTTTAAAATGATAGACATTCATAGAAGTACTATTAAAAAGTCAAATATAGAGGAGGTAATACATGAGAACTGTGCAGTCAGTAATTTGACATGAAAAAAATCAGTTTTAACAAAAGATAAGGTGAAGGTATGTCTATTCATTAGCTGTAAGTCATAAATTAAATTGGCAATAATGACAAAGCTAAACTCCCGGCACCTCCTTTCTTTTCTGGACCCTGTTTCAGACCCTGTTATGGTATTTTAAGATGAAACAGAGCTCACATTGAATTCATGACCACTGTGACTGCTGCAGTAATACAAAGAATCTGGTGACATAGTCCAGCAGAAATAGTTGCTCATTGTTTCAGATGCCACATGCTGAAGTTAATACCCCTTGTATAAAATCAAGATGTCAGCAAGGCCACACTGTCTCTGCAGATTTTAGGAAAAATTTCTTTCTCTCATTCTTATTACCTATGATGGTGTCAGGATTTCAGGGTTTGTTCCTAAGTGATTCCAAACACAATCACATAACCAGACCTTCTTTTACAATGTGTTGAATGTCCTCCTCTTCTCACTGTGGACATTTATGGTGCCTCCAGTGTACATACAGATAATGCAGCATGTGTCTTTCATTTTAGGAATCTTAATTGCATGTGTATAGACCACAGCTCTTGACATTCCCAGTGACTGGGAACTTTGTAATTCTCCATTTATTGTAGTGTCTACTCTGGCTGTAGTACTATGAAAGAGATCATGAATGTTTAGAATTATGAATTACACTTTATAAAAGAACTCCATGCCAGTCAAATTTTCCTTTGTGTCAAGTCTTTATTTCCTTATCTGTTAAATGTCAATATACATGATTGGCATCTCATAGCATCATCTTAATGATGCAATAGGACTGAGTACACATTTTTTTAATACTCTGGACTTCTTAAGTTGCATATAAATTATAGATATCACTGGTTTTACAAAAGTAAAATTCCCATTAGTTTATTGAATACATAATTCCATTTGCTATAAAATTTGCAAAAAATTCATAATGCTTAAGTGCTATTTTCAGTCTACTATCAAATTGATCAGATAAAATTTACACGCAAGAAAAGTCCCACAGAAGTGAGAGGGAATCATTTATTAGTGTTAGAACTACTAAACATAAGGATCCATTAAGGAAGGCAGGCTAAGCTCTTCTCTCAATTTTTAAAGTGATAAAATATTCACAATATTAAACTTGCTATTCTTACCATTTTACGTGTGTAGGATGGGAATGTCAAATACATTTATGCTGTTATAAAACCATTATGATCATTCATTTCCAAACCACCTTTTATGATGTGGAGCCAAAGTTTTACAGGCATTAAACAACAAGCCAAATTCTTCTTCCAGGCCTCTGGGAATTATCATTCTACTTTCTGTGGTTTAATATTTTGATGATTTCCCATCTTTCACATAAATGAAACTGAGACATGTTAGAGGGTTTTACCCTTCCAATTGGCATTTATTTAGGAGTTCAGCATTGTTAAATGAGTAGACAGTGTGATAGTGTTGATGATATGTCTATAATGTAAGCACTTTTAAATGCCTGTTAAGCTGTTAGGGGCTGGCCTGATCTGATCCTTTGGTTGACAGTTGTCAATCCCATATGTCTGACTATGAGTAAGGATATGTCAGCTGAGCAGACTAGACAGCTTTGATGACAATCCAGACTGTTGCTATGGAAACCTACACATTGAGAAAACTATTCTTCAGCTGCAAAAAAATATTCCAGTCTTGGCTGATTGTCATAACTTCTGCTTCTAGAGACCTTGTGCATCATACTTGCTCCAGATGAGCTGCTCTAGCTTTAAAAGTCTTCTATGGGCAACATATGTTTTGATGCATGCTGATGACTCCACTCAAAGTGCAGCTAATTTCACTCATCTTAGAAGAGAAGGCGCAACATGGACATAGAGCACTGGAGCTCTAACACTGATCACTGGGCAGAAGGCTTTTGATCAGAACTATGCAATGGCTGTGATTGCTCTTGGTGTATTGGAAGAAGAGATGTGACTGGTGAAACAGAAAGCCTTACTTACCGATTACACTTAATCTTACTGCAGAATCAAGCCATTCACTACACTTTATTTTTTATTTTTTCTTTTTTTTTCATTGATTTTTGTTGAGCTCTACATTTTTCTCCACTCCCCTCCCTGTTTCTCCCCTCCCCTTCAACTCTCTCCCAAGGTCCCCAAGCTCCCAATTTACTCAGGAGATCTTGTCTTTTTCTACTATCCATGTCTCTCTTAGGATACTCATTGTTGTATAGGTTCTCTGGGATTGTAAATTGTGGGCTGGTTTTCTTTGCTTTATGTTTAAAAAACACTTATGAGTGAGTACATGTGATAATTGCCTGTCTGGGTCTGGGTTACATCACTCAAAATTATGTGTTCTAGCTCCATCCATTTGCCTGCAAAATTCAAGATGTCGTTATTTTTTCTGCTGTGTAGTACTCCATTGTGTAAATGTACCACATTTTCCTTATTAATTCTTCAGTCTAAGGGCATTTAGGTTGTTTCCAGGTACTGGCTATGATAAATAATGCTGCTATGAACATAGTTGAGCACATGTCCTTGTGACACGATTGAGCATTCTTTGGATATATATTCAAAAAATGCTATTACTGGGTCTTAAGGAATGTTGTTTTCTAATTTTCTGAGAAAATACCACACTGACATCCAAAGGGGCTGTACCAGCTTGCATTCCCACCGACAATGCAGGAGCGTTCCCTTTATCCCACAACCTCTCCAGCATAAGTTGTCATTAGTGTTTTTGATCTTGGCCATTTTTACAGATGTAAGATGGAACCTCAGAATTGTTTTGATTTTCATTTCTCTGATGACTAAGGATGTTGAGCATTTCCTTAGGTGTTTTTCAGCCATTTTAGACTCCTCTGTTGAGAGTTCTTTTTTTATGTCTGTATTCCACTTTTTATTGGATTATTTGATTTTTTGGTTAATTTTTCATGTTCAGTGGTAGATGAAGCTTCAGTCTCAAACTTCTGCTTGTCAATATTTATTTTCTTGTTAAGAGTTAGTCTTGTTATCTTTGTCAATAATCCTCCAACCAAACATATGTGTTTGCTACTGTGCATTCTATTGTATTGTCTTATGTTTGCCTTTAAGTTAGCAGCACAATATCATGGCTAATACAACTTCACAGCAGCTTCCTTGACTCATATCATTTTAGTTATATGTATTATATCCATGTTGATGCTATTACAGAAATAAATGTTTTTTTATTTTTAACACAAAATTGTAACACTTTTTTCTCATTTGACATTATAGTCTTCTATTTTGATGATGTAATCTATTAGTTTTAAAATTAGTGTCTTGTTTAATTTTTATGCTCAAGAAGTCAATATACATAAGATCATATTACCTGAGCTGATGATTTTCTTACCCAAGGCAGAAATAGTTTATTTTTTGGCACAATTCAAGGCATAAATGCCATTTTGTTATGTTGTATAATTTTTCACTACGTTGCTGCACTCATTTTGCTAAAGTGTTGAACTCATTGGCACAGCAGACTACCGTCTGAATATTACACCATTCACACTTACATAGACAATTAATAAATGGGACTTTCTGAAACTGAAATGCTTCTGTAAAGCAAAGGTCACTGTCAGTAAGACAAAATGGTAGCCTACAGAATGGGAAAATATCTTCCCCAACCCCAAATCTGACAGAGGGCTAATCTCCAAAATTTATAAAGAACCCAAGGAAACTAGACATTAAAATACCAAATAATCCAATTTTAAAATGGAGTACAAATCTAAACAGAGAATTCTCAACAAAAGAATCTCAAATGGCTGAAACATACTTTAAAATTGTTCAACATACTTAGTTATCAGGGAAATGTAAATCAAAACAACTCTGAGATCCCGTCTGGCAAATGTCAAAATGGCTAGGATTAAAAACACTGATGACAACTTCAGTTGGAGAGGGTATGAAGAAAAGAGAACACTCCTCCACTGTTGGTGGGAGTGCAAAGTATATCGCCATTTTGGCAATCAATATGACAGTTACTCAGAAAAATGGGAATCAGTACACCTCAAGACCCAGGTATACCAGGATGCTCACTTATAGCACAAGAACTATGTTAATAGCAGCATTATTCATAACAGCCAGAACCTGGAAACAACATGGGTGTTCCTTAAATGAAAAAAGGATAAGGAAAATAAACCGCATGTATACAATCCAATATTACTCAGCTGAAAAGACAGTTGTCTCATGAAATTTTTAGACAAATGCAACTAGAAACTTTCATCCTGAGTGAGGTAACACAAACCCAGAAAGACAAACATGGTATGTACTCATACATATGTGGATTTTAGGAGTAAAATAAAGTATAATAAACCTACAGTTCACAGCCCCAGAAAGGCTAGATAGCAGAGAATGCCCAAAGAGGGATGCATAGATCTCCCTGGGAAAGGGAGACAGCAGAGATCTCCTGGGTAAGCTGGGGTCAGTGTAGGGAGAGTGAGGGAGAAGGGAACTTGAGGAAGCATGTTGGATAGGTTGAGCATGCTAGGCAGCTTGGGCAAAGGATGGAGGGTAAAAGTAACAAAAAAAAGTTGTTTTGATAGTTTGGGGAATAGGGAAAGACCTGGTGTTAGGAAAACTCCTAGGAATCCACAAAGATGACCCCATAAGACTCCTAGCAATACAGAGGGTACCTGAAAAGCCATCTACTGTTCTCAGATTGGTGACTACTCTAATTGTCATCAGAGAGCCTTTATCCAGTAACTGACGGAAGCAGATGGAGAGATCCTCAGCTAAGCACTGGGCCGAGCTCATAGAGTCCTCCTGAGGAATGGGAGGAGAATCAAACATCATGATTAGTGGAATCCACAGAGACAGCTGATCTGAGCACTTGCTAGTTCATGGACTCTGGACCCATGGACTCATGGACCTGCATGGGACTGACTTAGGTTCTCTACATATGTGTGGCAGTTATATAGCTTGGTCTGACTTTAAGGCTCCTAGCAGTGAGATCAGGACCTGTTCCTGGTTTTCGACTGTCTTTTGGAAACCTGTTCCCCTTGCATGATTACCTTGTCCAG
This sequence comes from Bramus lutescens, assembly GCA_001685075.1. NCBI lineage: Eukaryota > Metazoa > Chordata > Mammalia > Rodentia > Cricetidae > Bramus > Bramus lutescens. The sequence continues at coordinate 123,745 of LOEQ01002385.1, read as the reverse complement.
TCTTGATGCAGGGGAGAAGCTTGGTCCTACCTCAACTTGATATCCTATGCTTTGTTCATGCCCATGGGAGTCTTGTCCCTTTCTGAATGGAGATGGAGGAGGAGTGGATGGAGAGGTGTGTAGATGGGAGGCTGAAGCAGGGAGTGAACGGAGTGAGGGGTAACTGTGTTGGATATGTAAAATAATGCAAATGTAAATCTAAATATGTACAATAAATAACATGCTAATAAAATATATAAGTAATAATAAAAACTATAAGTTGTTTTACATAAAAATCTCTTAAGTTAGGTGGAAAGCATGTAATTATCAAAACAATGCTAAGAGTAGCTTTTATAATTCCCCGAGTATAAGTGAGAGGATGTGCAGAGACTAGATTGAACAGCAAAATTTGGAGATCTCCACGGGGTGCTTCCCCCTTGGAGCTCAGAGAACCTCACTGAATATGGGGAGGAAGAACTGTAGGGCCTAGAGGGGCCAAAGACACCTGAGGAGAGCAGGAGAACACGGCTCATAGAATCAACTAAGCTGGGCTCATAGGAATTCAGAGATTGAAGCAGCGATCAGGGAGGCTGCATGTGTCTGTTTTAGGTACTCTGCATATATGTTAGTGTTTTCAGCTTGATTTTTTTGGGGGGGGTTCTAACAACAAGAGTGGGGCTGTCTCAGACTATTTTTCATGTTCCTGGGACACTTTTCCTCCTACTGGGTTGCCTTGCCCAGGCTTGATGAGGCTGGTGTCCTTGATGAGGGTTGGTATCCCAAGGAGGCCTGCTCTTTTCTGAAGTGAAAAGGAGGAGGGTAGATCGAGGGGAGGGGCAGATAGGAGACGACCAGAGGAGCGGAAACTAACAGTGGTCAAGATTACAGACTAAAAGAAAATAAAAAAATAATGCCTAACTAAAGCTGGGAAACTTGAATAGTAGATTGAACCAGGGTATCTTAAACATGTTGGTACAATTCTTTGCATTGGAGAAAGCTTTGCTAGAATGGAAGCAAACAACAGTCATGTATGCTAAGTGAGACTCTAAAAGTCTCTCCATCTCAAAACAATACAAATAAAAATGTACATCACAGATTTTGCAAAGGTTTTTAAAGGATGAGGAAAATTACTTCATGATAAGAATCATTGCATTAAATAAAAAGGAACATATTAAGAATTGACTAGAAGGGAGGTTGGATTAAAATCAAACAACTGTCCTATAGATGACACATTCTCTACAGACTATGTGGAAAGTATAAGAGCAAATATCCCAAGTAGTATCTACTATATGTTTTCAATACATGTAAACATATAATGTCCTGAAGAGTATAAACTGAAGTTTTTCTTAGTTACTGCCAGCACAGATACATTTCGGAATAAATGGTCTCCGCATGGGTCAGTGTTCAATAAGTCAGCAACTCCTACCTGCTCTGCAGATGGGAGTAATCACACATCTATCTTCTCAGAGGTAACAGCTTATATCCATCGCCACAATTACACTTTCTCTGGGAAAAACAAAGATAGTGCACATATTGCTCTCTGGTGCATTTACACATCAAAGAAAAAGGATTCAGAAATGGTTCAATTCTAGTTACAGACTTAAAATTCCATTACTGAAAATATATACATATATAAAATAATTCTCATAGTCAAGCAGGTTCCTATTTGTGTGCTTTTTTCTTGGACTAAGTAAACCTGGACTTGACAAAACAAAATGCAACTGTGTATTTAATGTAAAAATCTGAACGCATTTTGGAAATACTTCACACTAAAATATGTGATGCCAAGAACTCGAGATAGCTTTATTTTAATTAATTCATGATAGCACAACAACCAGCAAATTAATTTATATAGAACAGAAAAATCCCATATTAAACATCATTTGAAAAATTGTTGCTGAATAAATTTTGAAATGACTAAAACCTAGGGTACATGTGTTCCATTTCTCTTCTACAGTGTTGCTTTTTTAATACACAAGACACAGCAACTAATATTTTCATGCTTTGGTTGATTATTTATTTATTTGACAAAAGCTTGTTTGATATTTAAACAAAGTTCAAAACAATATCATTATTAAAATGAAACATTTAGAAGCTACTTATTCTTGAATTTTATTTTCTGCTGACTTGATTTTTATTAAATAAAACTCTTTTGAAAATATTTTCCTGTTCAAATTTTCCAAAAATATATTTTATGTCTGCGTTGTATTCAATTTTATTGACAGTACTTGTAAATGATTATTAATATTTTTCAATAGTGTATGTCATATAAATAACAAATGTGCAATAAGTAGGAAAGATTTTAGTTATAGACAATTAGTGTTAGAATTTGTTTGAGAATTTTAAGGCCTTTTTAATTACATAATTTTGTCCCTTACCTTTTTTACCTCCTGAACATTTCAAGTCTCCTCCATTCGATGCATTCATTGACTCACCCTTAACTTGATAGCCTTATTTTCTGTGATTATTAATTCGTGGCATTAAAGCATGCTCATTTTAATGGACCATGTTTTATTGTGGCTTATTACTATTTCACAAACTTAAACTAAGAGTAATAAATTACTTGCCCTTTTTATGGCAAGATACTTGTAAGATGCATGAAATTTAAAGTGGTGGAAGCAAGTGGATTAATGAACTGATGAGGAAAGTGTGTTTCTAGCACACAATCTTTTAAATTAAAAACATGATTTTTCCAGTAGCCTGATTCTCCGAGTTCTAAATAGTTCCAAAAGAAGGAAAAATCCTACTTATACTTGAAACCATTCCAGGACATGTGAGAGTCTCTTCATTTCCTCAGAATGTTCTGGCCCACTTGGGATGTAGAGACACTTCTATGCTCTATGTTCCCACAAGGCAGGAAAGTAATGCAGTATGGATTGGTCCAGAACCAAAAGAGTGCAGACGCTCAGTGAGTGCCATGCTGAGGAATGTCTCTGCAGTAATTTTTTGATAGATGCTTTGTTTGTCTACGTCGCACAATACTAACAGTACACACAGACACACACATACACACACACAAAAGCTTTTATGATTAAATACACAGATTTGCCTTTATTTACAGCTGCCTACTCCTCGAGGATAACATCTGAGCTGAATACATTTTGACAGCTCAACAATGTGATTCTTGTGTTCAGTGTGAGATTACATATGGCTGTGCAGATCTATTACCTGCTTTTTGTGCTTTTTCCCACACCTGGTTATTCACTATTAGCCATCCAGTAGATAATTAGTATCTTACGTCACTTTTCTTCTTAAAATGGAACAAGCCAAAGACAGTTATGGACACAGATTGGTTTATTTGAATTACAGTGGAGCAAGGTTTTAAGGTCAGGGAATATGTGATTTTAACACCTCTTTGTTTTAAATACTAGTAGAGGGCAAGCAAAAGATGGGAGTAATTATTTTGTAGTACTGAAATAGTTCATATTTAAATCTTCAACATCTTCTCAAATTCCTTAGAAAATTATACAACAGAAACAGACTAATCCCTCAAACTGCCCAAAATTAACATGCAATAATCTTAAAACTTTTGTGGACTTTTGTGCTTGTTTTCCAAACATCGCCGTCCTTTTCTTTTCAGCTAGAGGGAAAACCATATTCATTTTCCATGAGAAGTGCCTGCCATTCCAACTACTTGATGTTTGGTTTGCTGTTTATACTGCCAGAAAGAAGAAATCCATAGAAAAGTCTTTATTAATTATTTTTGAAAGGCAGCCAGACTTCTCTGACTAAAGCACCCTTGACTAGTTCAAAATTTGGAAACAACCAAGTTCTCCTTTATTTGGAAGTCTTTCCTGTTGTCTTCTCAAAATAAAAAAGTATCCAGTTTGTCATACTCCATAGTTATTAGTGTTCCCTGCTATAATATGCATTTATTACTAGAATTTATTCCCTAGTTACTAAAGTAGGAACAACTAGTAGTTGATCAATCCACTTAGCACTCAAGGAGGAGGACAGGAGAGTCTGGGAACAGGGCTTGGGCAGAATATACTTATGAGCTGAACAGTTAGGAAAAGTTGAACCATTTTTCTGGAGTGGAGGATGTTCTGGTGAGATGTGCAGAGGAGAGGGTCTCTGTAAACCCACTACTCAAATGTATCAACCCGTTTGTGGCATTTGTATGCTAGGGAGCAGAGCAAACTCATATCCAGTGGGAACACATGAGTTTTCCCATGATAATTTACATTTATTTGGAATTCTCCTAGATTTTTAAGTGACTAAACTCGAGTAAACATATTTATGATTTGTAGTAAATAGTAAGTCCTCAGAGGGATACAAAGAGAACTAACCACAAAGACAAAGTGAGATACAGGACAGGCATCAGCATTTCTCAGAGTGGGAACACAAAGATCATGAGGAATGTGTGGCTGCTCCCTCTAGTTCTTCATCCTCTGGGTATGACAGAAGAGTAACTATAATGCCATGTATCAGTCACTATTTATATGGAGATATCATCTCAGATTCATTTTATAAAGAGGAAATTTTATAAATGCATCAGAAATTTATTGGCAGACAGGATATCTACCTGCAGCAGGGCAGACTGAACAGCCCAGAGTTTCAGTCTGATGTACACATCTCATCTGGCCTCACCTTGTAAATAATAAGGAGCACCATCATGTCACGCCATGCTTCTCTCCCTTACTCCTTTTTATTCTTCAGTGCACACAGCGTTTTCCATGCTGTTAACTATCAAGTTGGCATTTATATCTTCAAACAGCCTAGGAATTAATGATGCAATACTGAGACACACATGAGTTACTTTGCTTGCTCATGCTCCTGAACAGTTATTAATGAAGCCAAGTTTTAAATCCAGGCAGGAAGGAAGCACCAGATTATAAGTCACAATGAGTCTTTGGATCTTGGTTCAATGTATTCTCAGTAAAGATAAAGCTACACAATTGAACGGAACGAGAGAGCATTGGAACGCCAAAGTCATGCTTGGCACCTGAGGTCTGTGACTCATTCTAGTGATGACAAGAAAGAATTGTCCTTCGATCCTTGGAAAAACATAAACAGAGACCCTTGAGTAAAAATATGTCATTTTGATATTTACTTCCAGTATACAGCAGTTATAAAGGCAATTAACTAAATAGTATAACATTTTATATATATGAGAACCACATTTTTATCCATTTCCTTGCTATTATGAATAGGGAGAAAATGAACAAAGTCAAAAAGTACCTGTGAAGTAGAATGTTGATACCTTTAGGCATATAATAAGGACTGGTATGACTATGCCAGGTGATAAGTTTGTTTGTTTATTTATTTGATTGTTTATTTATTTATTTTAGCTTACTAACAATTCTCCACACTGATTTCCATAGAGGCTGGGCCTGTTTAAAATCTCATCAAGAGTGAACAAGCATTCCTTTACCGCTGAAATCCTCACAATATTGGTTGTTAGTCTTTTTTTGTTTTGTTTTGTTTTGATTTGATTTTAACTTTGCTAACTTGACAGGTGTAAGATGAGATCACATAGTAATTTTGTTTTACATTTTCTTAATTTTCAGTGACGATGAACGTATTTGAGGTATTAACTGTTTTTAATTTCTTCTTTTGAGAACTCTGTTCAGATCCTAAGTCTATCTTTGAATGACTACTTTTTTGTTCATTTTTATTAGTTTTATTGCTGTTGGCTCATTGGTTTTGATATTTTTATATATTTTGGATATTAATCTTGTCAGATGTATAACAAGCAAAGATTCTATTCCATTGTCCCTGAAATCTGTGACTCGAGTTTATTCTCTATTTCACTGATTGTGTCTCTACCTGTACAGAGGTTTCTCAATTTTATAAAGTTTCATGCATTGGTCTCCATTACTGGACAAATGTTGTTTTTTTTTTAATTTAGAAAGCTCTTCACCACACCTTTCTACTTTAGGGTCCTGTTTTCTAGGATAATATTTTATTCTAGAAGTTTCAGTATTTTATGTTTCATGTTTAGGTTTTTAATCTATTTAGAGATCATTTTTGTAAGGTGATAGATACAGATCTAATATAATTTTTCTACATGAGGACATCCTGTTTCTCCAATAACATTTGTTGATGATGCTATCTCTTTATATTTATGCTAATATGCACAGAAAAGCATAATCTCATCTCTCATCAAAGAAAGGCTTACAACAGACAGAGACCATTACAGAAAATCACAACCGATCAAAATGTAGAGATCTATTTTCAGTTTGGTGCACAGCCTCAATTGGTACATCTCCCATCCAATGCCTGTACTCAAGGCTGAGGGCTCACAGTGAAAGTAGGGGCAGAACAATTCTAAAAGCCTTAGAAACAAGGAAGTATGGTATATAAAAAAATCTCATGGTATGCTAAGCCCAGACAAAGAATTACAGGCTACTAAGGCATACTAAGAAAATTTAAGAAAGCCTTTAACTAGAGAAGAACAATGTTGTAGTGTCATCCCTGAGACATATATGTACAAGTGATATTAGAATAAACACACACATATATGTATATATATTTAAAGAAATAGAGGCCATGAAATGGAGAGAAAGCAAAGGAGTGCATGGGAATGTTTGGAGTGAGGAAAAGGAAAAAATGAAAATTAGGTAATTATACTTTAATTTCAAAATATACTTTAAAATCATCCTATAAAACAGGCTTATCTGGAAGGAATTTAAACTGCCTTCATATGTAGTCATAATTCTCAAATATTTTATGTTTCAATATTATGAATACATACGAGTAAGGAAAAGAAGAAAAATGAAAGCAGCACATGGCTGATAAGGAAGCCTATCCAGGAATATCTGTTAAAATATATGAAATTTAGGAATATTTTCTACACATAAAATAAGGAGATTTATACATATTGTGCTCTTATTTATATAATGCTTAAAATAAACAATTAATAGTATCCCCAAAGCTAACTATAGCAATAGGCACAAAATAAATACACATAAACATGTAAAGTTATCAAGATAGAACAGTGTAACATAGATTTATATATATGTGTGTGAATTTAAATGTATGACCATAACTCAAAAATTAAATACTTAGGTGCCAGTTCATCCATTTGATTACATGTGGCTGGTATGCCCAAGTATCTGCCACAAGCACTACAATCATAATTAAAAAAATAAACTAATTTGAAACAAAATATTGTTTAAAAAATAAACATATCTCAAATTTTGGAACCCATTGCCCCATTTTCTCTCATATTCCCTGTTTTTTTTGAGAATATGTGTAAGAGTCTACAATTTACTTTTGATGGGTCTCACAAGAAGAAATCTATTGGAAGTCTTTGGAAATGTTATGCCTTTGATTGACAGGTGTTTTCTTATACAATGAATGTACAGTATGACTGCCTACTACACATGCCCTGAAACTTTCTTAAAGAGCCTGGGCATATGGTCAGTTCACAGCAATGGGAATAGAACATAACATATTGTACTCAATAAATTTTAAGTCATTAGATTCAATAATAATAATAATGAGGCTGTAAAACATAACTTGATGAAGAGCTACTGAGGGATCTTTACGAGCTTCTGGAAGACAAAGCAAATTGGAAAAAAAAACAAGAAGGCCATAATGTTCAGCACAACATACCTTGCAGAACAGTTTGCGACATGGAACGAGGCTCCATGCTTCACAAAGCTCAGTATGTGTGCATATAAGTCTGCTTTGCTGTTTGCCATTCTAAGATGGGGCCTATCATGAGGAGTGATGGAAGAATCAGATTGTCTCTAATCAACTCTCTCTATATATAGGTATAGATGATAGATGATATATATATATATATATACACATATATATATAATAGATAATATTTATTGTAACAGGGTTTGAGAGATCAGAACATTTAAGTAACATCCCTTGTAAATTTTAGCCATTGTTATTCCTGTCTTTCTCTAGAAGTCTAATACTTAACATCTTTCCAGTATAATTCCAGCTTCATTCTTATAGTTCCTGCATTTGCCATGGTTTTATTAGAGCATGCAGATATATGAAACTCTGTTTTGTATACCGAGTTGACTCTTGCACTTTTCCTTCCACCAGTTCCTATGCACCTTTTAAACTTTAGCATGTTGTCTTGACTTTATTTTCAAACCGTTCCATAAAATGACTTTACAAAGTAGAGCTCCTTGAATCCTAGAACTGTCTGCTTTTAGGAAACATTGGTGAAACTCTTAATGTGGAACTCTTGATAAGCTATTGTTTATTTCTTCTGCTATTATTTGACTTCTTTCCTCATTAGAATGAAAGCAGTATGTAGGCACGGATTTATTTCTATTCTGAATATAATCTTTGTAATTGAAGAAGTATCTTGATGTAGGAGGGTCATCTGTCTATGTGTTACTTTCATTGGTTAATAAAGAAACTGCCTT
>LOEQ01002385.1:73263-86573 GCA_001685075.1 Bramus lutescens | reverse complement strand
CACACACACACACACACACACACACACACACACACACACACACACACAGGTTCCATTTCCCCAGACATGAATTTGACTATCTCTTTCCAATCCTTACCAATACCTGTATTTTAAAGACCATTTTGTGGGTTTTATGGTGGCTTATGTCACACTCTAGAGTTTAACAGTCCTGGACCAGATCTAGTCCACTGTGTAGCTCATTGAGGACACTGTTAAAACATACATGTAAGTCTGCAATAGCGATTAGTGAAAAAAAGAGGCCATTAATTTGAAAAAGTGTAAGGAGAGATATATGGAAAGGATTAGAGGGGGAAAAGAGAAGGGAGAAATGCTGTGATTATAATATCAAAGAATTATGAGAATTTGATTCTTCAGTTTATAAAGAAAGAAATTATAACCTGAGTCAATGGCAGATAACTCTACTAGGGAGTCAGCAACTGTTCAACTAATGCCCTTTCCCCCGCTAGTTTTGAATTTACCACAGGGTTTCTTCTATTAGCTTCAGTTTCTGAGGATGCATAGGCCTTTGTTTAAACTTTACCTTTTAAAAAAGGTCTCAGTTTCTGTAGCATGAAACCCCATTATGTGAACCTGCTTCTTTATCTCTGTGAAAAGCGTGCCTCTACCATCCATGATGAACACTTTTGATTCATTTAAAGTGCTATATGTGACCTTCCTTATGTGTGGTGACTACTGCATCATCGTAAACATATACATCCGTGGTACTTCTGCTTTGCAGGTTTGATCAACTCTTCTTCGAGCCAAGGCGAAGCACACAAACACAAATGAGCATGATGATCATTTTCTCAGTGCTTCTCTGAGCAATTCTACTAAAATCATCTTTGTTATATAAGGTAAATGGTAATTTAATATTCCACTTCATAAGATTTTTCCCTCAGGTTGACCCAGTAATGTGGGTCAAACTTATAATTTTGGTATTTCCATGCTAGTAACTAAATTATGACCTGTGTGTGGCAAAAAGAAAAAAAATGAAGTAGTTTAGGTACTGTGGGGACAATTGCTCTCACTAAATATGTCACCACTGGTCCTTGATTAACACAGTAATGACATTGTCCTCAATATTGAGTCTGTTTGCCTTGGGGTAGAATTTAGGGAAGACATATTCTTAATGAGAAAGAAAAAGCAAAGCTGCTTTTGTAATATCGTAGTGGGACTCAGATATATATATATCTGAGCTATGTAGGCCACTCCGATCTCTGTCCTTGCTCTCCAGTACTAAGCACCACTAAGTATAGTCTCTCAGCTGCTACCCTCTCGCAGTTCGTTACTTGCTGCATCTGAAACTTTCAGGTAAACTAAGCTCCTCGAACATGTATTGGAAGTTCTGAGGAGCTTCCCCCTTGCTTCTCTGGGTGCTGCAAGGAGCTCAGTTCATACTATGCTCATCCCTCTCTGTCCTTCGCTAGACTTCCTTTCTTGTTTTGCAATATAGCTTACCTTGCAAGCCTCGCATTTCTCCTTTCCTTCTCGCCCTGTTGAATTCTCCTGATCCAATTTCTGGCCTCTAAAGTTCCCATCAACTGCGTCAAGAGCTGTCCTACTTTCTTTTTCTTCTTTTATTTCTCCTTTCTTTCTTCCTTCCTTCCTTCCTTCCTTCCTTCCTTCCTTCCTTCCTTCTTCCCTTAGAAATGCAGTTATTTATTTTTCATTGATTTTTTTCATATAATACATTTTGATAATGTTTTTCCCCAGCTGCTCCCAGATCCTTTCTACTCCCCCCATACTCAAATCTACGTCTCTTCTTTTTCTCTCTCTTTAGAAAGCAGCAAATAAAGTAGGATTTGAAAAAAATGAATAAAAAGTATATGAAGTATACAAAAACTGGGTTGTTATGCTTATGTGACACTTTTATACAGCACACAAGCCATGTTGTCTTGTCCATACAGCACTCTGTCATCAGGTAGGAAGAAGTCTAAACATCAATTGAGTGGTTCCCCAGTGCTTTAAAATGGCAATCCTTTGGTTCAAATGTAAAATCTTACGGTGAGAGCAGACCAGCTACCTCTGCCAGCCTGAAACCTTCTGACCTGCTCTGTGGTGTGCTCCTCTGGTCCCTAGAGAGACCAGAGAACTGTGAGGGGCAGAGATTGAAAGTCACTAAAGAGAATTGACACTCTATTAGTGAGAACACAGAGCCCTGAAAGGAGTTCAGATCACCATCCCATAGTCACAAGGCTGACATTTGCACAGGCAAGTCCATCAGTCAAGCCAGGAAGTGGGTTCAGTTATATATGTTGAGTGATGGATACATTTCAGGTATTAATAACTTAGGCTTCAATTAAACATTAAAGAAAAGATTAAAGCATATGTATTATCAGAAAATCAGTAATAGTTAAGAGTTTTTTTGTGATCTATGTCTGTGAGTGCTAAAATTTTAGGATGCTTGGAATATTAGACAATTCTTGAGTAGTTCTGCTATGAAAGGCACCTGGAGAAAACTAGGACCATGGGGCGTGCGGTTCATTTTGGAGTCCAGGTCACTACTGCTCAGCATCATTTCTACTTGGCGTGGCTCTTGCAAAGAGTCAGTTAGCCAAGTATGAATGCTGCCTTGCAAACAGAAATCAAACAGTATCTGTGACATCAGCAAGCTTTCAGCGGGTTCTGTGACTCTCCCCCAAGCTGAACTCTTGGGAATATTCCCTATGTGATCTAGCTGAAGGTGTTGCACATATGACCCCACTGTGTCCATTATTACTAAATACATTAAATTGTGCAATTCAAAGTGATATTCTTAAAATTCTAAAGAAGGAGGTTGCCATTTGTCCTTTGCTTGTGTATACTGGTTTCCAACATTTGATTTTTATGCAGACGGTGCCTCCCTTTCTTAGATGCCTTCTCTGAGAAGAATTGTTCATACAAGTTTTAAAACATTGGATGTAGGTCTTAGTCTGTGCTTGTCATCCTGTGAGACTAGTGATTAATAATTAATATTTAGAAATGTCTTAATTAATACCATGAGCCATTTTCTGAAGTGACATAGAAATGGGAAATTTTGAAGGTAACTGAAACGAGAAGTCAAATTAAGCTACCATCTATTTGGAGTCTAACACCTTTTTCTCTGATATGCAAAGAAAAAAATCCACTTTAATGTATGGGAGACAAGGTAAAAATTGTATATTTGAAAAGAGGTACTTGTCTGTTGAGTGCAATAAAATGTACATCTACAATATCAGTTACTGTGATTAGGAATGGCATTTTGCTTCTAATTCAACTGGTGTCTTTTCTATACTAACTTTGTCAGATTTATTTTTAGTATATTACCATGCATTGATCTACTTATTTTTTGACATTTAGTTTGTTGTCAATATATACACATCCTCCAATAACCTCTACCCATTGACTCTATTTAAAAAATTAATAATTAAAAAACAGCTTAAGTTTCTTTGAGTATGCCTATTAAGTGAAAAAAAAACCAGAAAGACGTGTTGTATGCCTTTTTAAAATAACACACAGCTCTCATATATACGTATGTGTATTTGTGTGTATCCACTTATATACATACATATGAATACACAAATACTATATATGTCAATTCATAGTATGAAATCAAAGGGCATTGTGAAGGAAGAAAGTCTATAAAAGGAAAGAAAAGAGGAAATGAGAGAGTCATGGTAGAAGAAGACAAGTTATTGCAAATGCTGTCTTTTGTGAATCTCGACTTAGCTACTCCCACAGTATCCCTGCATCCCACTTTACAGACTTGCTATTCGATCCCACCTTCTTCCTTTGCTATTGATTTGCTTCTTGATCTAAGAATGCTGGTGTGGGTTTATTTTAAAATTCCCACCTTATTTTATTCCCACTGGTGCCTATATAGATGGCTGTATTTCTGAGGACTCTAGAGAAATTCATAACCCTTTAGACAAAACTGAGAATTATGTATATGCACTTGAAGAAAACCTCCAAACAGATTGTCACTTGCTTAGTAAGATACTGAGCTAAGTGAGCTAAGTGTGAGCCTTTTAATTTTAATTCTATAATCATGGTTTCATTTGTATTGTTAGTGGACTTTTTTTTTGTCTATTCACTGTAACTGCCCAATGCTTTCCTAAGTTTTGATTTAAAAATTTCTAAGAATTACAATTCCTTTTCATTTATTCAGACTGAAATTAAAGTGAAGAAACATGAAGCACACTTCAAAAGCTGTGGTAAAATTATAATAACAGAATATCAAAAGCCCTGACCACCCACATAATGAGACGCTGGTTCTCTGAAACCATAGCACTGTCCAAGTGTCAATGTCAATACAAGGCCGAGATCTAATTAAGGTGCATTCAGCCGCTCTGATTATGTGTTCTTGTTTGGTGACAAATCCGTTAATTTTCCAATATTTCTGTGAACGTCCACCAATTTGTTTTTGAGCCTGAGGCATATTTTAAATACATATAAATTTATGAAGTGTTACTAGGCAAATACCCACTGACATACACTCTGCTCCTTACTCCAAATGACACTGTGAAGGCTGCTTAATGAATCTGAACTCAATCAATTAATAATTTGGATGCTGATTTGACTTGTTTGTTTACTTTGCTTAAAGACAATTGATTAGGGGAATGTCTGGCTGATTTGGTTTTACTGAGGTTTATTCCGTGTGCACACTGCTTCTCATTTGCAGAGAAGGTGATCAACTATAATGAGAGAGTGGATTGCGGATCTGAATGTTGTCCAAACTTTCTGTGCTGCCCAGAGAAAGTCACCTGGCCCTTTAGGTTCCTACGCCCTCAGCACTTCTGTGCCCCTTAGATCTTCTGTACTGGAAGAATAGAACGAAATGGTAGTTCTTTACTTTGTTGACATGCTTCTAATAAGAATCATAAAACATGTAGAAAATATTAGTTTATGGCATATTATCAAGGGTTTTATTAAGAAAAAACTCACTTTTTAAAAGAAAATATTTTAATATGATTTAATCTAAACAGTGTTAAGATTAAATGTTTAAAATGATCAGTATTCAAGCCATTGTTATATTATTTTGTTAATTTGAAAAGAAAATGAAATTAAAATACATAATTCCATTTCTAAGATAACAAAACATGACAGTGAAAAATATACGACTGATCTTGAAGTTCTTTGTGTTGAACTTAACACCGACTTCCCCTCCACCCTCTCTTCTTCCTTCTATCCAGAATTATATCTGGGTAAAAGCAGAGCAACGAGGATTTTAAAATTCCAAGTTTACCAAAACAATTAATGCTCTTTTGGGCAAGGATAGCCAAAACATAGGTTAACCTGGAGATTATCATGGTCCTTAAGACAAACAAACACACCTCACACACTAGGCAATGCTCAAACCTTTAAGTAAGCACTCGACATCTATGGGTTACCTGCTGCCAATTCTGTGGCAGCTACAACTTGGGCTCTTATTCCTTTTTAAGAAATCCCAACAAGTATAGATAAATTATAAACAACCAGCATTTCTCAGATAAGGCCAATGAAGCTTGTCTATTTAGTTGTTTCCCCAAATCACATGGAAGAGTTAGGACTCAAACACAGAAACCTATCCTTGTTCATCATCTACAAATCATGTTATTCTCAAACGTTTCTAGATGACTATGTGGAAAGAATTCATGAGACTGCGAATCTAAGGTCTACATCTGAGTGTGTATAAATAAAAATATCATAGCATGTTTGGTCTAAATGAGGGACATTTCAGAAGTCACCGACTGTGCTGCCTCCCTATGCTTCCTGCTTCTGACATGTTCTGTATTCACTTGACTTGAATTAACATGGGAAATTTTAAGAATTAAAGGTGTTCAAGTTCCTTCTCACATGGTAAGCTGGGGAGAAGTTGAATTTTTAGATTACCAGTAATTACCAGATTACCATGGAGTACCCAAACATGAACATGAAAACATAAAGAGTAGAAAGTGGTATTATTTTTGCAGCTTGAGTCCAGAAGGATGCTTATTTTTATTTGACATATTATTATTATTATTATTATTATTATTATTATTTTGGCTTTGGCTACCTGAAAATTTGTGTTTATTCTGTGTGTTTCTTTTACTCTGTCTTTAAATACAGATACAATTGTTCAAGAATGAATATTGTGTTGCTTTTTCACATATATGCAGATTGAACATTGAAGCTTAACATATCAAAATTATCTTTGTTAGTAATGTCCAGAAGACTAGAAAATTGTATTACTTTTAAAATGCATTGTAAGGAATAAGTGTACAAATGATTTTCAGATTCTTCCCCATTAATTTACATGCAGGCTGCATATTATTTTACTTTGATGATTCTCTCTGTAGTTTAACTAGTAAACTTGCATTCTTTCCTGACATTTCTAACCTCAAGATTTGGGCATGTATATGTATATATACATATATACACACATGCATACATATATGCACACACAAATATACACATATATAGTTGTACATACATGCACACACATATATATTCTGACTTATATGTCTTTGGAAACCTTGCAATTTAGTGCTGCATCTTTAGTGATGTGTCTTCCTTCTTCCTTGTCACTAACATAGGCCTAAAAGAAGGCTGCTCTTCTAAACATTAATGTCTGCCAGTTTGATCATATTTCCATTCTTCAATGATCTTTGGTATCATGATTCTATCAGGTAAACAGCTGAATTCTTTCCTAAGGAGTATATGCTGCAAATACATTTTTTCCAGATGTTGGATTCAGAGCATTTCTCTAGCTCCAGTAGATTTTCTTAAATCAAATCTAGTAGACAGAAGAAACAAGGCAGGAATATGAAAGGCCACTATTCTAGTGGGTTAAGTATAATGGGCATTTTGTAGCCATACTCAGGGAAGTCTGAAGCCAGCAGGATTGATGCAGTTTGTGTCTCCATCACAGTAGATAATCTGCAGCCATTCAAAATCCTGTAGGCCGGGAAAATACATCAATGTATAGGCAGGCATGTTTATTATTCCCAATAAGTGCTCTGGGTCTGACAATTCTTCTTAGTTTAATGTATGAATTTCATTTCATAACAACAACAAGATTCTCCAGGCTGTGCATTTGTTAGGGATTATTGCACTTCTTCTATGGTTTAAGTCATTCTGCCTTTAGTCTTGTGCCATGTAACATGACCCAAGGCACCTTATAAATAGCAGAACAATGCACAGCCTGTCATGTGTTATGGCTTGAATAGCTTTGTAAAGAGACATGGATTACAGAGGTATGATAGTAACTATCCACCAGGAGTGGTAATTTAAGTGCCTGGGCTGGATAATCTGTATGATTAGTATCTTTATATTCTGGTCTTTTATGTTTTGTTCTATTTAGAATTCTCATTCACTGAAAGCGCTACTCATCAATGCAATGTGTGAATGGGGTTGAAGATAATTCAAGTTCTTATCTAATATTTCAATCTTCCCATTGTTTTGTTTACTAATTAGCTGTCAAAGGTTAGGTTAGATATAGCAGTAGCTTCACTGATTCAAGGATCCTCTAGGAGTGCAATTCCAAAAGGCCATGCAAAAGTAATACTACTTTGGTATCACATGGAAAGAGCAAGTGAGCACTTCTCATGTTTGGGCCTAGAGTTAAGAAGGTACAGATTACTTTTGGGAATGTAGTATTGGATAAGCCAATATGTTACAATTTCAACCTTTATTCCCCCCACACATATTTGATGTTACACTTTCCAAATGTACATGATCTTTATTGTTTTGTGTTTTGATGACAATAATATCCCAAAACTTTAATATCAAGATTCTGCCTGGGATAAATTAGGTCAGTGGGTGAATTTTTAGGATCAAGTTTCTAAATTTATAACCCACTTATATTAGCAGATTTCTATAAAACAAAGCAGAATTCAGTTTGCAGCAGTTTTCTTCATCAAATCATAGGAAAAATTATCTACTTACTGTGTATGCTTTGAAGTAGATCATAGCTGTACAATTACTCTGCATGTAATATTCCTGTGTGAGAACTATGAATGGTTACAGAAGATAACCCACCATGTACCTTATTTATGCTGCCTCTAGAACACTCCAGTGTCACTCCAATTTAGGTGGGTATTTATTTTGCCCAGTTAGAATTCTTACTCCAGCATTTCAGGTGGATATTAAGCTCATCTATTATGACAAAGTTACCATGGATCCTATCATAGAAGCTCACTGTTGGAGAGCTTTACATAGAATTTTCTCAAGTTACAGAAAATTGTATCCTGTTTGAATCTCTCCTCATTGGTAAAAAGTGTGGCAATTGTGCCAACATGAAAAAATAAATGCCATCCACCCTCTGATTCTGAATTTCTGTGAAGAACACCACTCAATGCATCACCTTCTTTTGCTCACTTTTAATTCTAGACAGGAGTTTCTCAAAAGCACGTGTCTAATTGTAGCCTGTATGCTTAAGGATGAGACTCTGTGGTGACTGAGAACTGTTCTGCACAGTAGTTTACAGATTAACTTATGTCGTCCTTCACTCAGTGAAAGAAGACAGCCTGATAACATTGACAATGGCCTTCATTAAAATCCATGTAATGAATCTCATATGGCATTTTATTGCATTTTGTAGAGCTGTTCTTTCTATTTTATCCAGATAAGAGCAGTTACTTTTTAACAAAAGCACAGAATTGAAGGAATATAATAAAAATATAATAAAAAGAACTTCAGTATTAATTTATTATTTCATCCTAATATTGAATAGTCCATCATACATATTACTAGTTCAAAATTTCTATTTTTCTTTTCCTGCTGTGGATGAAGATCAAACCTAGTTACTTATCTTAGCGGCTACAATATATCTTCTAAGGGAAAATACTATACTGATTCAGGTAAAATTAACGACTCCAAATTGTCTTCCATAGCCTCTTTAACTTCCATTCAAAACAAGTTTTTGACCTTCTGGCCTCTGTTTCCCTCTTCACTGAAACTCTCTATATTTCAAACTCATGGCTTCTCTCTATTGTTTCTCTCTTTTTCTGACTGACAATCAATGATAACATCATTAGTATGTTTCATTGTACAATTATATACACTGGGACACCGAGCTACATTTTATGATTTAACATGACTATTTAATATGTTAGCTACCTTTTCTGCTGAACCCACAGTATAAAATGTTAAAAACAAAAATGACAGTGATTTTTTTTCTGTGACCATGCATTTTGCATTTCCTTGGAATCTTCTCTGAATTATACATATGATAAAATGCAAGATATATTTTCTCATCACTATGACACAATTAGGTGGTTTCCTTAATTGTTACAAGTCACAAACTAATTTGATCTTAATGGGGGATCACTAAATGTTAAATGATCATGGATTAGTCCCAGAATCTCCTCTGATTAAAACGGAGTATGAACGAGGTGAGGCAGGTGTTTCATTATTGAAGTCTCCCTTCAGAAATTGCACAATGACAGCCCAAGTTCCTTTTTCTGCATATATATATATANATATATATATATATATATATATTTGAATGTTCAGAAAAGATAAGAAAGCCTGAAGAAGAACAGATGTGTTAGAAGTATGAAATGGATTAACATCAAAGCCCCCTGGGAAAATTCTGAAACATAAAATGCAGGCTCCTGACTGACAGGAGCTATTGAGACAGTGTTCAAAGCCTGGCAGTGTATTCAGGACTCTCTCTTCCTGAGCTGTGAGAGGTCTGTGTGGCAGATAGAGATGCTGGGGAAAAAAACCCTCTCTGAACTTCAGGAAATGCAGCCTCTCTGTGAGCTGATGTACAGGAGATGGGAAAGGCAAGCCAGTTTTTCAGAACATGAAAAGGCTCAATCTATTTCATAGATAGAGAAACAAACCCCAGAAGTTTTTGATATGAAGGATGGTGGGAAGAACTGTCTGCATAAAACCCTGCTTATTCACGATAATAACTCAGAACTGCAGTATTTATGAGTCATTCCTCAGGCCTTTGTGGGCCCGAAACAGAGACCCCAGCATCTCTCTGTGTCATGCCATGGCCTGATAAGTTCCAAAGAATCATTGAGAGCATTTTATTCATCACAATTTAATAGCACAAGCCACCAACTGGAAATCACCTTATCTTTCTCAATAGTTTCAAGCAAGAAACTTCTGAATTATAAAAATTTTTAGAGTCTGTCTTGTTTTCAGAATATGTTAGGTCATTTTTCAAAACTGGCAAGCCTAGTCCATGACTGTGGAGAACTGTAAACCTTGCATAAGATTTGATAGGACAAAGGAGAACTGAGTTGGGAGGCATACCTTGATATTAGTGGAAAGCTCTACTTCTTCATGTGATCCACCCACAATTGTAGGTCTCAGATCTGTGCTGTGATTTCTCTTTTTAATCTCTGCTTTATACAGTAGGAGCATATATCTTTCTATAGTGGCCATGAAGTAATCCTTTGATTTCTTTCCCCAAAACTCACTAAAATAAATGACAACTTTAGGTTCTATTGTCTTATAAGTATGTGCCTTCAGAACTGTGATATGACCACTTTGACAAAGGTGAACTTAACCTTGAAGAAAAGTCAAAAAGCCTTAAAATCATATTGGACAGGCAATTTGGTTCTACTTTTCATAATTGACTCCAAGATGCCATTGCTGACTCCCAGAATGTTGCATGGTGATGGAAGTGGTAGCAGGAATTATGGTCACTACAACTCATTTCTTACCAGCTGTCATATTCAAGGAAAACAACACTCCTATTCCAAATATTCACCCACAATTTAGAATATTAATGCACTCATTGAGTCAACAAACATTTATTTGAAATCTGATGTTATAGGCAATGCTGTGGAACCATAAGAGAAGACAAGACGCTTTCATTGTGATTGATGAACTTCACCACTTGTAATTATCTGTCTAAATCAACCATGCTGCTCTTGTCACATTCCGCTTTTCTATCAGAGGGTCATCTTTCCTTTTTATATGACCTGTCTCTTTACCAAGTTTTAATTACATTGAGGTAAATATTGTGTAGCAGGAAATGGTCTAAGGAGTCAGGAATATATGGGCTCAAATCTTCAAGGCTTTCATTCTTTCCCTTTAAAAATATCAACATGGTAATATCATTGCTAGTCTGATTCTTTTAATGTCCTAGTATATATTATTGTTATTATGTTATTTTTCAAAGTAAGTTATTATATTTGAGGAACTCAGTGTAGAACTTAGATATAAAGGCTCAAGGAATTTTGGCTGAGCATGTACATTAGAGATTCTGTCCATTTGGTTCATAAGTAGGGCATAGATACTCTTCCCTATGAATTCTGATACTCAGTATAAATATGCTGGTTAATTTTGATATTCAGATAACTAAAATTTAGGATCACATAATCAAAGCAAACCATTTTTTGATCACTTGAAAAGTACGGTGAGATGGTATTGCCACTGTTTGTGTGGTGAAGCTGAGAGTTACATGGAAGCAGAGGAGGGTATGCTGAGATGGTGTTATCACCGTTGGTTTGGCGAAGCTGAAGACTCATGTGGAAGCAGAGCTTTGACTTTTGCTGCTGTGTATCTGTTTCCCAGAAATTTCATTTTTAAATCTGCTTCCAAGATAAGCGTTTTATTTCACAGAATTGTGCTTTTCAAATACAGATGTATCTGAGATAGTTGGAAAAGTAATCCTTTAATATTTTGTCCCAGAAATCATGTGAATTTTAAAGCCCACTCATTCATCACTAGGATATAAGAATCGTCTTATTCATCTCTGCATTTACAGATGAGAGAAAAGTGAGCAGAAGGTTTACTCACTTAAATAGTTCAATGTGTATTATATGAGCAGAAAGACAGCAATTGTTCTAGCATCATTTCAGTGTGCATGAAATTCCAGATTCTCGTCAATAGATGATTTCCTGGTCCTTACCAGGTTGGAGTTCAAGTGAATACCGAAATCCTCAGTGTTGTGACACAGACTAATTTGATCAGCCATTACAAATGGCTCTCCCAATCTACAGGAGAAAACTTTAGGTTAATCTATATAATTGTCAAGGGGACAATCCTTTTTCTGAGACACAGAAATTTTTGTCCACAATGGGAACATAATATTTGGAGAACCTGCCAACAGGGCTTAAAATGTTCATTTAGTTCAGGGCAAAGAAGAACCTTCCTTCACCCCTGAGGTAAAAAACCCTAGAGATGAATTATCTGACAATACACATTTTCTGTGTGTTAAACATAGAGGTACAAAGAATATTTGTGATTTTTAAATTAAAAATTAAAGGGGAAAATTCAAAATACTAAAACATTGAGATTATAATAAAGCATTTTCTTGTATCACGCTGCTGGGTGTCTGTTTGAGGTGTAGCGTTTGCCTAGAGTCTTTAATACTGTCCCTCAATCTTCCATAAACATTTCCTTTTTCTGAGAATTATTTTTGAAGAAGTAAAAGCCGCACTAACAGATGCATGCTTTTCTAAACATGGCCAGAGATGCCTGGGAAGTGAGATTAAAATGTTCTTGCCATTAATGGCATAGAAAAGCATGGTTGAAACAAGAGAAAGAAAAACCAGTGAGTGATACTAAGAACTTCTATTGTAGTTACTTCTATGATGAGATTCACATGGCAGAAATCATCACTGACATTTGAATACATTGATTCAGAGAAACATTGATCTACTAATATTTTATTTTAAATGGCACTATTGCTAAATTGATTAAAATAAGCACAAAACAATGGAAAATAGCACCAGAGGTGGCAAGTGATGACTTTATAGATCCACCAGAAGAGAAGCTCAGGAAAGAATAGAAGACATTTAAATGATATAGTCTTAACTTCAGAAGTTTTAAAACAGATAATGATAAGCTTCCCCATCATTAAAATGGAGCAAATACTGTGGGTGGTTGGGAGTGTATCAAGCAGGTATTTAAATAGGTGTAGAGCTACCAAGAGCGGGGCCCAAGTGTAGGAAGTGGCGATGAGGACTCAGACATGGACCCAGCAACATCAGTGGGAACTATCAATGTCCCCTTGAACTTGAAGTTCAATGTGTGTCCACACCCAAAGTTAGTACTATTAGCACATTAATTTTTTAGGTTATTATGCAAGTTGTTATAGACATGGCAGAAACTGAACACTTAGTGTGCTAATTCAATGAGGAGGCTCCAGATACTGGGTTCAACATGCATTATGGGTCATCTGCTCTTAGAAGGGCCAGCTCTATCACTTGCAATGGATTTAGTGAGGAATTCAAAGTTAAGGACATTCTGTCCAGAATTCACTCAGACAGTTAAAGCACTTAGCAAAAGAATTTCACAACAACCTTCTAGGAAACACCTATTGACAAGTGCTATATTCGAAGAGTAATTAGCATTGAATTCACTAAGGCTGTGACAATTTTATCTTTAGTTAAAGATTATGTTGTTTATATACATGCACATAT